>CAUYSK010008323.1:0-51148 GCA_963575035.1 Avahi laniger
AAATTCAAAAGTTATAAAGTCATCCTTCTGAACAGCGGTTTACATTATAAAATGTATCTAGTTTTGGGCCGGGCGCGGTGGCTCACGCCTGTAATCCTAGCTCTCTGGGAGGCCGAGGTGGGCGGATCGTTCTGAGCTCAAGAGTTCGAGACCAGCCTGAGCAAGAGCGAGACCCCATCTCTACCAAAAATAGAAAGAAATTAATTGGACAGCTAAAAATATATATAGAAAAAATTAGCCGGGCATGGTGGCACATGCCTGTAGTCCCAGCTACTTGGGAGGTTGAGACAGTAGGATTGCTTGAGTCCAGGAGTTTGAGGTTGCTGTGAGCTAGGCTGACGCCACGGCACTCACTCCAGGCAAGAGAGTGAGATTCTGTCCCAAAAAAAAAAACAAAAAAAAACAAAAAAACAAAACAAAAGGAGAGGGGTTGGTGATTGGAAGGTGTTTGAGATGAGCTGGAGTCTTTCTCATTATTATTTTTTTCACTATATTTCACCACAGAGTTTGCAGACTCAGTCCCTACATGGAGCTGAATACACAGGAAATGCTAAGAAAGCACTGCTGCATTCTGGAGCATCAAATGTACCTCTGAACAAACACTTTGAGTCCTACGACAAGCTGAGTTTGTAAACAAGAATCCTTCCTCATCTGGTAAGCAGCATTCTTGGGTTCTGATCCCATCTCTAATTAGAAAACTAGCCAACGCAGGGAGAGAGGCCACAGTTCTCCACAGGGGCGGAGGCCTCTGCCCCTGGGGGACTCTGGATGACAGCTGTCCTCCAGCTCTGACACTGGACTGTCAATTGCTTCCTCTCATTCCCTTTTTTTTTTTTTAATTGCATGCAATGATCACAAAATAACAGCTTCTGGAAGGATAGACAAAATAGTATTGCTCAACAAACTGTTGAGTTTTTACAGGAAAATGTTGCAGTTTCACACATCATTAAATAAAAACATAATAAATGTCTTTCTTAGGGTAACCATATGCAACACAGAAAGACTCTCAGGTTTGAAAAAGACAATAAGAACCATTTAGCCCAAAGATCAGTAAATCCCCATTGAGAAGTGGTCACCCAGTTTTTGCTTGGGAACTCCATGTGTATCAGTGTTCTAGTAGGAAGTAGATGGTATATTCCAACTGGGCAACTAGAAAGGAACTGTTGTAAGCAAGCTTTATGGAAACCAGTAAGGAATAGTACAGAACTTTAAGATTAGCAATATCAGAAAGCCCCTATCGACCCTGTGCCTGAAGAGTTAATGGGAGCAAATGGTTCCAGGAACTCTGAGAGGGTAGCCATATGGAGACGGCTACCCGATAGGAGCTGTGACCTTCAGCAAAGGGATGAAGACAATCTGTGGCAATATGACATAAAGAGAGACAGGGCAATAAGTACACTGACCTAACTCTCCACTAGCCCTCCCACTGGCCAAACCCAATAAGAAGCAGGAAGACAAAGTGGCCAGTTGATGTAATTCGTATCAGTCAGCCTCCCTTGGCACAGAGCAGAGTGAATTAGGATCTTGAGGGGCAAATAAAAAATATCCAGCCAGCCTCTTTGACTCCTTATTCCTCTAAAATGACTGAATGAGATAATGTGTGTAAAGGCTCTTAGCATTGTGCCTACTATGCTATAGGAGCTCAATTAATACTAGTATGCTAGGCATGAATTTTATGGTCCCAGAAATTATTACTCAAGTGTGCACATATCTAGCTTTTTTAACAAAGTGCTTACTGAGTTTGGATCTCACGCCTTAACTTCTGTTGAGTAGACTGCAGAAAACATAATCTTACCAAATCATTGAACTACACTCTTTTCGGGAAAATTCATTTTCTCTAGATAAATGATCAAATTCTGGATTTTCTCTTCTATCTCTGTGAAAATAAGTTATTCAAAATATAAGCTGTTGGAACTTCAAAATATTTTGAGCCTTCAGAGAATGTGATTACGGGGCCTGTAACCTAGGAAGCTGCAACCGTTCTTCCTCTGATTCTTGACTAGCCTCCTTCCTTACCTACACTGTTGTGAAAAATGTTGCAAATGACTGAAGGATGCCAGCGAAGACCCCTTCCCTCTTCACTGGTGATCCTCATCATAGGTTAACTTCCCTCGTACCTTTCGTGACTATCACATTGTCTTAAAATGGAATGTTAAATACACTCTTTTAAATTGGAAGGGGAATGAAAACAAGCTGCAAAGAAAAGAAAACAGGCCATATGGAAAGAAAACAAATTGTAACTAATTAGATTTTTGTAACTCATAAACTAGCCTTCCATAGAAAATATTGTGATCCTATTGAATTTCTTTGTTTTCTTCCTATATGAAGAAAACCTTAACTTTTAAAACTTCGAAGCACTGACCCCATTTCTTCGGAGTCCGTATTTCCTGGATACTTATTCCCAGCTTTGGGCTTGAAGAAAGCCTATACTCAACCTTATTTTCTGAATCTTATTATTTAAGGTTAACCCCTCCTTTTCTCTTCCCCTCTCCCCAGACATGGTTGTTAACAAAAGTTCAGTACTTGTCCCCAAGGCCAAATTGGTGAGAACAAAGAACAAGGACAAGTGATTTCAGGAAAAGGAAAGAGTTAATTAATTTGCCAGCAAATGAAGAGAGCAGTGGACTGGTGTCTCAAAGAGTGCCATCCTGACTTTAAGCAGAAAAACAGGGCTTTTCAAAAGGGGCGGGGGTGCGGTTGGGCTCAGGTCTACGTGACCGGTGTCACATGTGGCTTTGAGCTATTGTTGTTTAACTATAATTGTTGGTTTTGGTTGGTGGGCCTTATCTCCAGTGACTACGATCTTGTGACTCTTGTCTGGACAATTCTGTTGAGCCATCTCCTGTGGTTTAAGATACTAGAAAAAAAACATATATATATTTTTCCGACCCTTTGATTACTGGCCTCACACAAGAATGCAGGTTTTAATTCCCAAAAAGGGAGGGGATTTAAAGAGACAACTTGTAAAACATTTCGTTGCCCTTTTTCAGACCTTTACCTCTGTTACACGATCTAAATCTCTGAAAGTGTCTTATGAATTATCTATTCCCTGACATTTTCTGTCCTGTTCCATGATATGATCATATACTCTTTCCAGTTCTGTGGTTTACAACATGCACTCTATGCTCTGAGTCTTCCAGGATTTATCCTTAATATTCACAGTCAAGTTTTGGGATTAAAAATAAACAGACAAAACTAAAAATCACTTCAGCCTCACTTGCCCCCTTGGCTAGATCCCTATGTGCAGTGAATTATCTGTACTCTCATGCACTATAATCTTTACAACTTGATGATAAAGTACGTTACAGAGTCAAATGTCATAGAATTTTTTCTGAAGTAACTGAATTAAATAGAAGATATAATATTTAATCAAAGACAGCTATAATCTTATTTATTATAAAACTGACTCCTTGGGTGCTTCATATTTATTAAAGAGTGAGTAAGACTGACCACTAAATAGCCACACATCAGTGATATTTGACCTCTCTTGTCAGGAGACAATTTAATTTTCATAGATGTGTAAGTTTAAGGTTTGGCTCTCCATTGAGTTTGTGCTTCCAGATATAATAACTCTTCTTCTCTTTTGGCATCACTAATACGAAAATGGAAGTAAATTTACTGGAATCTCTGGGATTCAGTTTTGTATATGCTACAAGGGAGTGAGGGAATAAAACCATTAATAGCACTTTGGTTTTTTTATGTGCTCCAGAAGGATGTTTGCACAGTTTCAACTGCTCTGAATATTAGAGTTTTGACATTTTGAAATAAGGTGAATACAGTCTGCAGTTGTGCCAATATCCAAACTGGTAAAGAATGATGCCATTTCTAAATTTAAATCATGGCAGTTGTGAGGATTCAGTAAATCTGTGTCTGCCCTTTGTGGTTAGTTCTGAACAGGTGAGAGTCTAACACTTAGATCCTTGTCTGTGTTAATATGCATGCATCCAAAAGGAAAATAAGCATAACAAAGGAAAGTACATTCTATACTTGAAAAGTCTAGTAGTAATCAGTGCAAGATCTTAATTTGCTGAGGGCCTTGTTAAAGTATATAAAACAGCAAGTATTTACATACGTCTTCATTGATGGACCACAGTGTATTCTCAATGTATTATGATTGTAAGCTCAAGAGGGGTAGTGTTTGGTGCTCATTGAGTAACAAGAGAAGAACCAGCAGCAATCGTAGAGAGACTATAATAGCAAACACCTTTTTAGTGCTTTGTCTATGCCAGGCTCTGCAATAAGTGAGATGGAGCAGGGACTCCTCTTAGGGGCCTGCTGGGCACCCCTAAGCATGTAAATAAAGGAAAAATCTTGAATCCCTTCAAGGGAAATTTCAGGCACTAAGCTAGTCTTGAAAAGTTAATGAGTAACCCATGAGCAAGAAGATAGCCCTAACAATAGTCCCCCAAACAAAACTAAAAGACAACATCTTAACATGTGTTCTTGAGTTGTTTTTAAGAAACCCACAAATGGAAAGTGCAGATAAGGGGGAACTGAGGACTGAACTCCGATTGCAGTTCATTGTTCTAAAAATCTTCCTGAGGGGCCTGGAGAAAGTCACATCCACCTAAACAGTTATTTCCATGACTCAAAATTTTAGACGAGGCCTTCCTTTCTTAACCAATTGCTAATCAAAGAATCTCTGAATCCACCTATAACACATAAGCCCCTGCTTCAAAATATTCCTCGTTTTTGGGCTAAACCAATGTATAACCTCCATGTATTGATTTACAATTTTGCCTATAACGTCTGCTCTTCCGAAATGTACCCCCGCCTTTAAAAACCTTACTTGTAAGTCACTGGAGAGTTTGGGCCCTAAACTTTAGCTGCCCATTCTCCATGCTTGGTGCCATGTGATAAAATACCTCTTTCTCCTGTTGCCAATCTCAGCATCAGTGTCTGGTTTTACTGTATCAGGCGGACCCCAGTCCAGTTTGGTAACATAAACACTTTACATATGTTAATTCTCCCAACAACCTTATGATGTAGTTACCATTCCTATCATTCCCATTTCACTGATGATGAAACTGAGCCAGAATTATTGTTATGGGCTGACTTGTGTCCCTTCAAAATTGATATGTTAAAATACTAAGCCCCCCAGTACCTCAGAATGTGATCATATTTGGAGATAGAGTCTTTAAAGATGTGATTAAGTTAAAATGAGGACATTAGGGTGAGCTCTTTGCAACATGACTTTTCCAACACCTTACAAGGTGTCCTTATAAGGAGAGGAGGTTTGTACACAGACAGGCACAGAAAGACCATATGAAGGCTCTGGGAGAAGTCCGCCATCTATAAGCCAAGGAGAGAGGCTGCAGAAGAAACCAACCCTACCTACACCTTGACCTTGGACTTTTAGCTCCCATATCTGTGAGAAAATAAATTTCTCTTGTTTAAACCACCTAGTCTGTGGTACTTTGTTCTGGCAGCCCTAGCGAACTAGTCATTTATTCACCCAGTATTTACTAAGTATCTACTGTGTATTTGATACTAGCCTAAGTACCAGGGATATATTAAAATATCCTTGCCTTCATGAAATTTACCATCTAGTGGTAAGAGATATAGGGGAGGAAAAAAAATAAATTTCTCTCTACCCTTCGTTATTCTTAGTTGGGACAAACTCTTGTAACAGAAGACAAATTAACAAGAGGGAAAAAAACCATATAAATTAACATGTGTATTTTGTATATACATGGTAAATACCTAGAGAAATGAGCAATTTTCGAAGACATATCTTCGAATTCATTATTAAATATCATTGTCTGGTAAAACAAAGCAATAAAAGATTTGGGAGCGTCATTATGGGAAATTATTCAGGAAAAGCACAGTAAACAAGGGTAAAGTTTATTATACAGGTTTAAGTTGGTGCTTTCTCCATTGATAAGAGTCTCTAGTGATTTAGAGTCATTTTTCTCTTCTTGGTAGGAGAGACACCCTCACAAATGGAGATTTCCTTTATAGATGTAAATTTTCCTTACAAAAGGGTAACTTCTTTTCTGTTTTCAGAGCTTATCCTGTGTCTGTAGTTTCTCAAAATAGTCAGTTCAAAATAATCTGTATGCTAAATGGGCATATTTTCGGGTGGCATATTCTAGTCTCCTATGGAGACAAGAAATGAACGATATAAATACATAAATTATACGATAAGTTAGAAAGTGATGTGATCAGAGAAAAGTAAAGCAGTAAAGGAGAGGATTCTGTGTGTGTGCTTGTGTGTGTGTGTGCAATTAAAGTAAAGGATGATGGACAGGGAAACCTCACTGAGAAGGTGAGTTTTGAGCAAAGATTGAGAGAGAGATGAGGGAGAGACCCATGCAAATGTCAACCCAAAGAACATGCCAACAAGAGCAAACGGTCGAGTGCAAAAGGCCTGCGGAGGTACCTGGGACATTGCAGTAGGCCCCTGTGGGTGGAATGAAGCAAGTATGGAGGGCAGGAGTGGGAGAAGAGGTCAGAGAAGTAGGAGGAATGGTTAAATCTTGTGGACCTTGCAAACATTAGCTTTTGTGGAGCTGAGAAGTCTTGGGAGGGGTTGTTGTTGCTTTAGACCTTATTTTTTTAGAGCAGTGTTAAGTTTACGGCAAAATTGAGAAGAAGGTGCAGAGATTTCCCATATTCCACTTGCTCCTATATATGCACACCCTCCCCATACCAACATCCCCCACTGAGTGATAGATTTGTTATGATCAGTGAACCTACACGGACACTTCACTATCACCCAAAGTCCATAGTTTACGTTAGGATTTACTCTTGGTGTGCACATTCTATGGGTCTAGACAAATGACATATCTGTCATTATTATATCATACAGAGAGTATTTGAACTAACCTAAAAATCCTCTATGCTCTGCCTATTCATTCATCCCTTCCCCAGAACCCCGGGCAATCACTGTGTGATTTTTGCCATAGTTTTGCCTTGTCCAAAATGTCACATAGTTGCAGTCGTACAGTGCATAGCTTTTTCAGATTGACTTCTTTTATTTAGCATTGTGCACTTAAGTTCCCCTGTCTTTTCATGGCTTGATAGCCCCTTTCTTTTCGGGACTAAATAATGTTCCATTGTCTGAATGTATGACCGTTTACATTCACCTATTGAAGGACATCTTGTTTGTTTCCAAGTTTGGGCGACCATGAATAAAGCTTCTGTAAAAATTCATGTGTAGGTTTTTGTGTGAACATAGATTTTCAGCTCCTTTGAGTAAATACTGGGAAGAATTACTGCTGGATCTTACGGTAAGAATATGTTTACTTTTGTAATAAACTTCCAAACTGTCCTCCAAAATGACTGCACCAATTTGCATTCCCACCAGCAAAGAATGAGAGTTCCTGTTGCTTCCCCATCCTTGTCAGCATTTGGTATTGTCAGTGCTCTTGATTTTGACCATTCTATAAAGTGTGTAGTAGTATCTCATTGTCATTTTAATTTGCATATCTTAATGCCATATCACGTAAAGCATCTTTCATATGCTTATTTTCTATCTGTATATCTTCTTTGGGGAGATGCCTACTAAAGTCTTTGGCTCATTTTAAAATTGAGCTTTTTGTTTTCTTATTTTTGACTTTTAAGAGTTCTGTGTATATTTTAGATAATAGTCCTTTGTCATATGTAAGTTTTTTGCAAATATTTTCTTCGGGAAGATTTTGAGCAGGGACATTACATGATCTGATTTTTGTTGTGAAAATATCATCTGGATTTTATATTGAGAACAGTTTATGTTTGGGTGAGTGGGGGGGGCGGGGTGCTGGTAGGCTAAGACAGAAACCAGAGAGATAGGTTTAGGAGGTTATTACAGTGACCTGGGAGCTCTGGAGACTGTTAACAATACATAAGACAGTAATGAGAGGGGCTTTAGCCAGGGTACTTGCACTGGAAGGAATGAATCTGAATATATTTGAAGGTAGGGTTCATAGGGTTTGCTAATTGATTGGATGTGAGATAGAGAGAAAGATAAGAGTAAGGATGATGCCAAACTTTTTGGCCTGATCAATGGGATGAGTGAGGTTGGCATTAACTGAAGTTGAGGAAGACTTGAGAGGAGCAGACTTGGTAGAATCAGGAATTCGGTTTTGATGTGTTACATTTGACATGATTATAAGACATCTGTGATAGCCAGAACAATGTCCCCCACCAAAGGGGCCATTCCAGGTCCTAATCCCTGAAATCTATAAATATGTTTGGTTACATGGTGCTATGATTTGGATATGGCTTGTGTGGTCCCACCAACTCTCACGTTGAAATGTGATCCGTACTGTTGGAGGTGGGGCCTGATGGGAGATGTTTGGGTCATGGGGGCAGATCCCTCGTGAATGGCTTATTGACATCCTCACAGTAATGAGTTCTTACTCTATTAGTTCCCATGAGAACTGATTGTTGAAAAGAGCCTGGCACCTCCTCTCTCTCTTACTTCCGCTCTCTCGTCATGTGATCCCTACACACCAGCTCCCCTTCACCTTCTGACAAGAGTGGAGGCTTCCTGAGGTCCTCACCAGAAGCAGAGGCTGATGCCATGCTTCTTGTACAGCCTGCAGAACCATAATCCAAATAAACCCTTTTTTCTTTATAAATTACCCAGCCTGAGATATTCCTTCATAGTAACACAAATGAACTAAGGCACATGGCAAAGATGTTAAGGTAGCCGATAGAGCTAAGACTGTTAAAGAGTTGATCTTAAGATCAGAAGACTTACTGAATTATTCAGGTGTATCCCAACGTAAACACAAGTCTTTAAATGTGGTGGAGAGAGACAGAAGAGTTAGTATCAGGGTGATACAATGTGAGAAAGACTCGGCCAGCCACGGTTGGCTTTGAAGATGGAAGGATGCCACACGAAGGAATGCAGGCAGCCTCTAGAAGCTGGAAAGGGAGAGCAAATGGATTCTCCCTCTAGCCTCGAGAAAGGAATGCAGCCCTGCTGACATCTTGACTTTAGCCCAGTGAGACCCATTTTGGACTTCTGGCCTCCAAAACTGTAAGATAATAAACTTGTGTTGTTTGAAGCACTACATTTGTGATAATTTGTTGAAGTAGAAATAGGAAAATACAATATCCAAGTGGAGATATCTGGTAGGCAGATGGATATGCAATTCTGGATTTTGAGTGGTGGTCCAGGCTAGATATATAAACTTGGGAGTTATCAGCGTATTCTTAAAACCAGGAGACTGAGTGAGATCACCAGGGGAGTCAGGATAGAGACAAGAGAAGAGAAGAAAGAGTCTGAGGACTGAGTTCTGGGGGACTTTGACATTAAGAGATCAGGAAGATGAGAAGGAAGTGTGGCGGGAAGATGGCCAGGAGGATGTGCTGCCTGGAAGCCAAGTAAAGGGAGTGTTTCAAGGAGAAGGGAGTGATGACACATGTCAAATGCTGCTGATGAGTCAGGAAAGATGAGAGTTGGGAATGGGTTGTGAATTTAGCAATGTAAAAGTTATTGGTGACCTTGGCAAGAGCACTTTTCACAGAGTAATGAGGGCTAAAATCTTTCAGAGTGGGTTTTAGTAAAAATGGGAAAAATGAAATTGAAGAGAGTGAGTTTAGACACTTTTTAAAAAGAGTTTTACTATAAAGTGAGCAGAGGGATAGGGCGGTGGCTGGAGATGAACATGGGCTTTTGTGGGGCAAAAGAGAAATAGTAGCATATGTGTGTGCTGATGAGAATGATCTACCAGAGAGGTTAGGTAACTTGCTCATGGTCACATGACAATGTGAGGCAGAGATGAGCTGTCCCCTTGTCCAGACAGGCTCACCCCCAGAAGAGGAGCCACTTAGCCAACTCGTGAGTGAGCCCAGACAAGACCAGTAGAACCGCTCAGGTAAGCTCAACTCAAACTGCTGACCCAGAGAATTGTGAGCTGAATTGATGGCTGTTGTGTTAAGCTATTAAGTTTATGGGTGGTAATTATGCAAAAATAGGCCACCGATAATTGGGTCAAATTAGTTACATGTGTTTGGTTACAAGTGGCCACAAAGTTCAGGATCATAACTGACTAATGTGTGATGCAAGAGGCATTATTGGTTTCATTGTCATGAGGTTGTAAGAGATCTTTTGCTGTCAAAGTTCTGCTCAGGTATAATAATGTATATTTTATGCTAAATTTCTAATTTTTTTTTCACTAGAAAAAAAGAGAAATGTAATCACCCTTAATGGCTTATTTTTGACATGAAAATTGGTACATCTTTCTCTGAGTAGGTGGCAAAATAAAAACAAATAACACTATCACTGTTTTTTGAATGCTTGTCTGGACAACAGTCAGGCACTGCTTTCCCTTGCCCTAATAGTACACTGTAATTTAAATATTTTACAGTGTGTCTTCATTTCTTTTGTAAAACATAAGAAAATAGTTTGCGCTCAAATATTTTTTATTTGAAAACATTATTTTCCAAAGCCTTAATTGGCCTTAGTTCTGACCCACAAGTAATTGTGCAAAATCACTGTTAGGATATTATGACTTTGGTACAAGAAGAATTGTGATGGCCATAAATTCGTCAGCTTTTGGCTGTAACTGTTAAACATCTAGAAATAGAACCCAGGAATAAATTTCTTCTGGGTAAATCCATTCCTTTTCTCAAAGAATACTGATCTAGGAGACCAAGGGGATTATGGGGTTAGGAGCAAATAATCCTTCACAGCATCTTATGCCTTAGTAAATCGCTAGGCATTCATTTCTCTCTTTTCTCTTTCATCTTTCCTGTAGGGTAAGGCCATAGAAGTTTGCCTCGAGGTCGCTTTACTTGTAGCCTTCCTTCTCTTTCCTTCCACATAGTTCTCAAAATCCCATAATCAGAGGAATCGGGAAGCACTATACACTTAATGATATTTTCTTCGCGTAACTCTAGTAATTTCTAGTTTTACTAGAAATTATATTATTGACCAGCCTGCATCACCAGTCCTTGTGTACCTTTGATGTAAGAAAGATGTGGTTTACTATTTGAGGCCATCTCAAACTAGGTGTAAGACGTGTACATGGTTTCCTATAGGCATGGGGCAGCAATTTGCAAGTTTAAATCTAAGAAATGTGTTTGCCCAAAGGCACAGCGAGTGATGTGTCGATAACTATTCCTATCCACGGAGGTTTTTGAGCCATTTTGTGCTATATTGTTATATGATGACTTTTCTCTGGCATATCGGGAAGCTTTAAGACAGAACAACTTTGTTCTTGATTCTGTAAGGAGAAATAGGTGCTATTTGGGGGGAGGCTTTAATTAGAATGAGGGTGGCTATTCTGAACTGAACATCCACAACAGAGTCCAGGCTGTGTTAATGGATATCTCTTCCCCAGTTGATCTGCAGGTATTACGTACTTTCTCCTATTAAGCATTTCCTTATCTATGTAATAGAGGATCAACCTGAACTTCTATATAAATAATAGTTGGATTGACTACTTCTATGCCAGGAACTGTGCTAAGAGCTTTGTGTACATTACTTCCTAAGGTGGGAAATGAAGTGCCCAATGCACTTGAACTACACACATTTTAATTTTAAAAAATTCTTAGGCATAAAAACCATATTCAAAGTTATTCAAAGGTCATTTTGTCACAAAGTAAAGAGCAAATGTACAAATTAAGGAAGTATTGAAAGAGAAACAAGCACTATAAATGTGTTCCTATTAAAACAATAGAAACTATTGACTAATAAGAAGATCAAGTAAGAAAACATGGCAGGGATGATTAATGAAGTTTTTATAGTCATGAAAGAAGAGAATTTTGCAAAAGGCAAGGTGTAGTCTTGAAACAACAGAGATGGAGATGATAATGAGACCACTACAATACTCAATGATGTAGATTTTTTTTTTTTAGTTGTGGCTTACTGAGTTTTAAAACCAGGTGGCTAAGCAAATGCTGGCACGAACTTGTGTCTTTTCTTGTCTAATATATCTTATCAAACAAATTGTATAATTTCCAGGAATGGTGAAATTGACACTGGTCATGTGCCCAGGAGGGGAGAGGATTTGGGTGGAAAAGTAAAATAGTTATTTATTGCTATATGACAATCCTAACTTTTGGCCAATTAAAAAACAAAAATGTATTATCCTCAATAGTTTCTGAGGGTCAGGAACCCAGAAGCAGCTTAGCCAGGTGGTTGTGACTCATGAGGAAGCAATCAAGCTGCCAGCTAGGGTTGCAGGTTTCTGAAAGCTTAACTGAGGCTGAAGAATCCACTAGAATCCACAGAGACATTCACGTGAGTATGGCAGAAGGCATCAGTACTTCACTTTTCATTTTCATAACCTAATCTAGGAAGTGATGTGTAGTCACTTCTGCTGTGTAGCTACTGGTCAAACAGATCAACGCTAGCATGAACATCAGGAAGTGGAATCATTGGAGGCCATCTTGGAGCTGGCTACCATAGGAAGTTGCTTTGTTCATAGTTTATTCCTTAATAAAAAGTCATTTAGCCCAGCCGGTTAATGAGTCAGCATCTGCTTATACACCTACATCCTTCTGGGTTATACACATAATCATCACAGGAACTTGGAGCTAGGAGAGACTGTAGAGGTGATCTTCTAATCCAACCCTTCATTTTCTTCTAAGATTCATCAGGATAGAGTAAGGGAAATAAAGCCCAGAATGTATAAATGACTTGTCCAAAACCACTTCCCTCTCCCACCAAGAGCTGATTCAGAATTTTATTCTAGAACTGTCAGTAGCTTTTTATAGAACATTCTAATCCATAATCTTTTCGTTTTTGGTTATTTTAATGATAAATCAAGAGAACCCAGATACTGAATTAAATTTAATTTTTATAGGTCAATATTCATTCAAGTCAATGTTCTCTTTTTTATTGCTAATAAAAATATGTGTTAGATGTTATTTTGTGCCACATGCATGTTAGACACTGGTTATACTATTTCACATAAGAGAAAGAATCCTTTTCCTTATGAATCCTACAGTCTATTGGAGGCAAAAGATATATTTACCAAGCATTCAAACAGGCACAGTATGGGACACAAACATGAGGAAAATGTTCTTGCTCTAAAGGAGCTTAAAATTAGTATAATTAATTTTATAATTAAGCAGGTAATTGGCATAATTCACCTTTTCATATGACTGGCCTCATGGCATGGCTAAGGAGCTAAAAAGGCTCTGGGGCCATATTGGTGGCAGCTGGATTTGTTGCTGGCAATCAAGCTGGATCCATGTTACTTTAATGCATCTACATTTTTAATGTTTCTGTGACATAGATTTATTATATTATATACTTAGAGTATATGCATGGAAGTGAAAATTGGTAAACAGAGTGAATGCAGTTAAAAAACTCTAATTCTGTGTTTCCTTAGAGTGCTTAAGGAATGCTAAATGACTATGATTGTCCCAATGACCAGCAGCTTATAGTAGCATCACATTTCATTAGGAAATTGGTTTTTAAAATAGAATTGGCATCAGGCTCAAGATCAGTATGACACCATGATGGTGGGTGGGTTCATCCCAAGGACAGGGGATGGCACGAGTTCTCCTTCCATCTTTATTGCTATTGTAGTTTCATCAGTCAAATGTTTATATCCAGGAACTAAACCATGGATTTTTAGAGGGAGCTGACTGTGAGATAAACTGCTTCTAGGCAATGTCCCCTTGAGAAAGATTTTGGGTGGAAAAGTTCTTTTTGGATGAATTCTGCAAATCTTATCCGGTCTACCGATGAAGCTCCAGTGACTTTTCTCTCTGATGGTTCTGTAAATACTGGCTTCTAACTACCTGTGATTTGGGTTTGTGTTGTACATAAATCACATACTGTGTTTGTTCATCTGCACCAGTGCTGGCTTTCCCAGTGAGAGCCAATTGGAGGAAGAGATGGAGCCAGAGATAAACATTCTGGTCCAATTTTTAAAGCACAGTACACAACAGAGCATCACACACAGGAAGACACATAATTAACACTCTTTGATAAAAGCAAAAAGTGGTGCTAGCAGAGTTCCCAGGCTCAGCTTAGGTTGGGCTTTTATTTTATTTTCCTAGATAATGCTGAATTTAAGCCTTTACTTTAAAAAGTTCTTTGGCACTATAAAGTAGTCCAAAGGCAAAAATTAGATATCATGGACACAAAGGATCTGAGTAGATTATGGTGACAAGGGCATTGGAATTAGATATTTATTTATTCATTCAATCAACAAATATTTATTGAGAATGTACACATACTAATGAAGAAAGCTAACAAAAAGTCCTACCATTTTGGAGCTTGCCTTCTATTAAGTAATATATGTGGTATGTCAGATAGTGATTAGTGCTGCAGAGAAAAATAAAGCAGGGAGGAAGTGAGGAAGAGAGGTGGGTGGGGTGCAATTTTAATAGGAGGGTTAGGGAAGGCCTCGCTGAGAAGGGGACACTTGAGCATATACATGGTGGAGCTGAGGAAGGGAGTCCTGTGGATATGGGAGAAGAGCGTTCGGGCAAAGGGAACAACTAGAACAAAGGTCCTGAAATGGGACCAGCAAGCAGGCCAGTGTGGCTGGAAAGGAGGTGAGTTTAAATCTACTATAGTCCTGCTTTGTAAGCCACCTAACCTCCTTGAGCCTCAGTTCCCCCTCTGAAAAAGCAGAGATGAGAAGTCCTAGACAGCTTGAAGGACTATTGTGAAAATCAGATGACACAGTAAAGGTAAAGGATCTAGTGTCCAGAGTAGAGCATTCATTAAAATGTAAAGGATGTCCCATAGCACTGATACTGCCTGTGTTTCTTCTTCCCAGAAAATGAAGGAAATAACACCTACACTGCAGTTTTCTCATGAGGAGCAAATGTAATAATACATGTAAAGTACTTAGCCCAGAGGCTGACACATGGTGGACTCACAACTAATGGCAGTTCTCATAACCATCAGATGCTTCAATAAAGCATTCATTAGTACAGAATAGATAAAAGTGGAAGGGCAACTCCAAGTCAGTAATCAATAGGGCTAGATAGAAAACCAGAGCTAGGATCAGAGCCCAAGGGAACCAGGAAATATAAGAGCAATGGATTCGACAATCAGAGAGAGGAGAGAATGAATTCCATCAAGGTTTTTCTAAAGCCCAGGACAAGCCTGTGGGTAATCTGATTTATTTGGAGGGATTAGAGTGGGACAGACAGCAGAGTTGGGGTAAAAATTGGTGAACTTGAAGTTTCAATATGAGAAAGTAAATATGCCTAATAGGTATCACAGAGCTGACCAAGTAGAATCATTATAGTGGGCTTAGCCACAGATGGATATAACATGCTAGAATGCGGGGAAGAGAGATTAATGCTGTACATCAAGAAGATATCCACATAAGTGGAAACCCGTAACTGTTAGGTGGGAGTACAGTGGAGAACATTTGGATAAGGGTAAAAGTAGAGAGAAAGCAAAAATGACATAGTTGTGGGAGGATACCAAAGACAGTTCCATCAGAAACAGGAAATAGAAGTTGTATTTCTGAATCAGACAACAAATACTGTCCAAGATATCCAGAAAATTTCTAGATCCCAGGTTCAATTAAAAGCAATGCATCAGATGAATCCTTGAAAGTCAGAGTATCATGGTGGCTAACTTACTGGACCATGATGGTTTACAGTTCTAGTTTCAGATATGTTGTTTGACCTTGGTTAAATTAACCTCTATAAGCCTTGATTTCTTAGTAACTAAAATAAGGATGATAAATAAAGTTCTTGTGAGGAGAATATATGAGAAGCCTTTTGAAATGATTAAACATTCTTCTAGAATGTCATCTTCCACTTAATATAGAAGTGACAAGGGAAGTTGTTATTTTGGACTTAATTTGACTAAAAAAGAAGAGCCTGTGAACCGAGTTGGGAACTTCAAAAGAAAGAGGAAAAAGAACAAAGAGATCAAACACGGGTAGAGAGCTGGATAAGAAGTGGGGCATAGAAGGCGTGAGCCTTGGATCAGAATGTTCCATTCCATTCCCCCAAAGCACAACTTGACAAGAACATTGTTTTTCTTCTTTCAACCAGACCACCCAGACTGCCACACTTCTTACACCTCTTTGAAACATTTCCTTTCCTTTCATGTTTTGGGTTGACATTTTTGTGCAAACGTTAATTATTTTTCCCTCTAAGTGGTTCTGAAAGTGCTGAAAGTCAGTCTGGAGCGCTCACGCTCTCTCTTTTATTTCCGGCACACATCTCTCCTGTTCTTCCCCTTTTTTCTTCTCTTCTCTCTTCCCTTCTTTTCCTCATCCAGTCTCATCCTAAACTCAAATTCCAAACACATGGGTTGAAAGTGAGAGGGCTGAGAGAGCTCATGAGTGGTGGGCAAGCTGAGAGTCAAGGGGGTTGAAGGTTCAAATGGCAGCCATTGACCCTCTCTGTTACCCACACTGCCACCACCTAGGGAAACTCAGTGTCTGTCCTTGCCTTTATCCCTGATGAAGGATCCTGGTTGTGTTGAGGGCAGCAATGTGCCCAGCCTCAGGTAATGAATCACGATTGGGCGCAACAAATCATTACAAAACTGCTCTTTTCCACAGCCTCCCTTGTTGCCTGAGATGGGATGGTAGACATCACTCATGCCCATCATGTCTTTCCTTTCCTGTGCATAGTTTTCTTCGAGTTAGATGTGGCTAGCTGACTTGCTTTGGCTAATGGTACATGAGTAGAAATTTCACCTGTCAGTTCTGGATGGAAGTATGTAAGAGTTGGTGCATAATACTCCATGCTCTCTTTTCCTGCCACCATGATCCAAACAAAATAACCTTGGCCTTACCCCATGGCTTGAGTTATTAATTGCTGTATTACACACCATCCAAAAAGTTAGTGGCTTAAAACAGCTACTATCTCATACTTCTGTGGGTTGATAAGACTCAGCTAGGAGGTCTTCCGTTGGTCTCTCTTGGGTCTTTCACGCAGGTTCAATCAGATTGTGGTCTTAGTTTGTTTGTGCTGCTATAACAAAATACCTGAGACTATGTAATTTATGAAGAACAGAAATTTATTTTCTCACAGTTCTGGAGGATAGGAAGTCCAAAATGAAGGTGCCAGCAGGTTTGGAGTCTGGTGAGAGTCTGGTCTCTGCTTCCAAGATGATGCCTTGTTGCTGCATCTGCCCGAGGAGAGGAATAACATGTCCTCACATGGCAGAAGGTGGAAGGGCAAGAGAACCTAATGCTGCATGAAACCTATTTTATAAGGGCCTTAATCCCATTCATGAGCAGAGAAGCCCACATGACCTAATCACCTCTTAAAGGCTCCACCTCTTAATACCATCACATTGGCCATTAGGTTTTTTTTTTTTTCTTTTTTGAGACAGAGTCTCACTCTGTCACCCTGGGTAGAGTACAGTGTCATCAGCCTAGCTCACAGCAACCTCAAACTCCTGGGCTCAAGCAGTCTTCCTGCCTCAGCCTCCCAAGTAGCTTGGACTACAGGTATGACGCCCAGCTAACTTTTCTATTTTTCAGTAGAGATGGCCTCACTCTTGCTCAGGTTGGTCTTAACCTCCTGAGCTCAAGCAATCCTCCTGCCTCAGCCACCCAGAGTGCTAGGATTACAAGCATGAGCCACCACGCCTGGTGTGGCCATTAGGTTTTAACATTTGAAATTTGGAGAGGATATATTCAAACCAAAGAAGGCTGAAATAACCAATGGTTCCCTCACATGTTTGGCACCTTGGCAGGGATGGCTGGAAAGCTGTGCTTGTCTAGGTATTTCTTTTCTCTATGCCATCTATAGGATAGGAAAAATAATTTTCTATCTTTCATAGTTTTATTTGGAATAGATCCCTGTAACAAAAGACAGGTTAACAAGAGAAAAAACTGACATAAGTTTATTATGTATTATGCATATATTTCATATATACATGGGAGGTATCCAAGGAATAAATAAATCTCAAAATGGTGGCTTTGAGTTCAGGCTTAAATACCAATTACAAATAAAACAAAAAAGAAAGGTGGTGGGGGGGGGACAGTCATGTAGAGATGCCCAGGGAAAGTATGGTAAACAAGCGTAAAGTTTGTTATGCAGATTTAAGTTGGTGTTTTCTCCGTTGAGTTTCTAGTGATTTAGTCACCCTTCCCTTCATGGTCCGGAGAGGGAGACACTCTTACAAATGGAACTTTCCTTTATAGATGTAAATTTTTCTTACAGTAGGGTACTTCTGTGCTTATTTTCAGAACTTCTCCTGTGTCTACAGTTTCTCAAAATAATCAGCTCAAAATAATCCTCATGCCAAAGAGACATATTTTGGGGTGGCTTATTCTGGTCACCCACAGTCATATTTTGGGATAGTATATCCTGAATCTCATCACATCTCAGGGCCTCTCACTCTTCACCTGGCCTCATTATTTGGTTTTTCCATGTGTTCTCTCTAGCATTATAGCCACTTGGTGACACAGGGTTCCAAAAAGCAGAAGGTGTCAGATTTCCCAGGGCTTAGTCCAGGATCGGCACAGCATGATATCACCATGTTGTCTTAATCAGGGCAGTCACAGGGCCAGATCAGATTCAAGATTGTGGGACATAAATACCACTTCTCAATATGGGGAGTGACAAAGAATTTGTGGCCATTTTAGATCTACCACACTCATATTTAACATCAGAAAATTTTATTCCCTTCTTATAGACCTGGATGTACCTAGATCTGAATGAGTGGTGGGGAAGATACCTGTCCTAGTTGTGGCCTGTCAGCTTTTATCCCAAACTGCTTCTACTAGATTCTTCTCAGTTGCTTCTGGTCATTTTATTACCAAATCCCCATTTCTAACTCATCTCCAAACAGAACCACAGCTGTACCTTCATGCTCCCAGGTAGTGCTGTTATGAGGGAGACCATGGGGAGCGAGCGGAGGGGATTCGGACTTCAGACAGCCCCATTCCTACAGTCCAGCCTTCATTCCCACAGGGATGGCCCTACTGGTTGCCATCCTCTCCCTCACGCCCATTCTCCCACCACATTGTTGGGATTTCCCTGTTAAAAAAATTAATTGGGAGGCCATTAGGCTCAGATGGCTCCAGTGCCCTAGGTTCCTGCTAAGCAGACCAAAGCCTAACTCAGTGTAAATA
This sequence comes from Avahi laniger, assembly GCA_963575035.1. Lineage (NCBI taxonomy): Eukaryota > Metazoa > Chordata > Mammalia > Primates > Indriidae > Avahi > Avahi laniger. The sequence continues at coordinate 18,963 of CAUYSK010008323.1, forward strand.
GTAAAATGAAATGTAACCTTAACTAATCAGAAACTACCAATTAATCTCTAACTAGGGACTTTAAGGCTGTTGTTCCACTGTAATCAAACATTTCCTTTGTCTTGCTTCTGTGTTCACCTTAAAAGTCTTCCCACCCCCACCACACCTGCCCCCCATCCCCCTTTAGTGGAGCCCAAACAACTTGCAATTTGGTGCTGCCCAATTCATGAGTTGCTGTTTTCTCTAATCAATGCTTTATCTTTGTAATGTGCCCAAGTTAATCTTTTAACAGCTCCCACTCTCCAGGTTTCCATTTCCCATTTCCTCTCTAACACAAGTTCCACATTTGATATATGTCCAGATGAGGCCAGAAGTCATTTTACATTAGAAAAATCTCATCCCATGGGAGACATTCTGACTTTATCATGCTGAACCTTGCCCCCCGGTCCCCTCAGTGTACAATACTGGCCTCAGGCCTTGCCTTTCACACCTAAAAGCCCATCAATGAGTAAAATGGAAATAACAAGGATTGATTTTGTGCTTTTTCTTATTAATATAATAAATTCCTCTTTTATCTTTTATCCTTTTTATACATTGCTTCTCCCCTTTTCTGCCAGAGGTATCTGCTTGCTTTTGGGAGGATTAGGATTGTGGCAATAGGAAATGCAAAGAGGAAGGAGCAGTTAATATCCAGCTTTTGATGTCCAGAGCTGTTGGAAACTAAATAATGATCTTAAAAGCTTTGTACAGTTGAGCTTTAGCTTATGTTCAATTTGGAACTCCTTTGTTCATACAGTCTTCAAAAAATGAACAGGTTTCCTACAGAGAGGAATTCTACAGCTCCCCAGGATGCAGGAACAGCTGCAATTAATTTTTAAAGCAAAATTTTTTAAAAATATGATTTCCTTTAAACTACCCCTTTCTCTGCTGCTTTATTTAGAAGGACCCAGAACTGATAAAACACAAAACTCAGACAGATCACTAAGCAATTTCTAGCACCTACCCTCTGAACAATGTGACTCCCAGTGGCTCCAGTCACCTTTCTGTGTGGCTTGCTGCTTGTCTGAAAGAGGTGTCAGAAGCTCTCACTGACCACACTATGCAGAGTGGCCCGGGGGTGTCAGGAGCCATACCCCAGCTACCTCTGCTCCATGATCTTTTCTAGGTTCCCATCTGTCTCAGGGCCAGATAACTGTCTTGTTGAATTACAAAAACTAAAATTTCTCTTCCTCTTAGTTCAACAAAGATAAAATTGAAACTTTTCAAGAGGTGTATTCGGTAAAGAACTAAAAAATAATAAATAAAATACTCACCAAAAGTATAAAAACCAAGAATTTTTTGGAATTTAGATTTATTCTAGAAAATGAAGGGGGGAAAATGCCTAGGCAAAGGTGGCCTCAGATGTCTGGCTTTCGTGGCATTCAGCCACAGTTTTGTTTTTTTTTTCTTTCCCCTTCTTTATCCTGCCAGGAGACTTGTGTCCCAGATTCAGAAATATTTCTTCTTCCTTTAAGAAGTGATTTTCGGCCGGGCGCGGTGGCTCAAGCTTGTAATCCTAGCACTCTGGGAGGCCGAGGTGGGCGGATCGTTCTGAGCTCAGGAGTTCGAGACCAGCCTGAGCAAGAGCGAGACCCTATCTCCCAAAAATAGAAAGAAATTAATTGGACAGCTAAAAATAAATCTAGAAAAAAATTAGCCGGGCATGGTGGCTCATGCCTGCAGTCCCAGCTACTTGGGAGGCTGAGACAGTAGGATTGCCTGAGCCCAGGAGTTTGAGGTTGCTGTGAGCTAGGCTGACGCCACGGCACTCGCCCCAGGCAAGAGAGTGAAACTCTATCTCAAAAAAAAAAAAAAAAAAAGAAGTGATTTTCAACTGGAGGGCAACTTTGCCCCTCTGGGGGCATTTGGCAATGTCTGGAGACACTTTAGGTTGTCATAACTTAGGGAGGGTGGTGCTACTCACATCTAGTAGGTAGAGGTCAAGGGTGCAGCTAAACCTCCTGCAGTGCACAGGAAGGACAGACACAACAAAGAATCATCCTGCCCAAAATGTCGGTTGTGCGGAGGTTGAGCAATCTCGCTTTAAGGAGAGGCAAGTGGAATAACCTCATTTCAAGAATCATATCCAATATGATAATTAACTGCTATGGTCAAAGGACGGTTCTCATTGGGAAAGAGAAACAATCACAATTCTACATTAATTAATTAAGTAACCCATCCATTACATCTATTAAATATTTACTGGCATCTACTATGTGTATGGCACTGTCCAGCAATGAGCAAGACAGACAGTCTCTGCCCTTACAGAGCTCTGAACAAGGGGCAAAGAAAGTATTAAACATACAATTATACAAATGCATTATTTAATTATAATTATGATAAATGCCATAAACAAAAAATATGAGCTGATGTAAGAATGTATTACGAAGGGAAAACTAGCTCCCCCAATATCAATAGAACTTTTTAGTTCCTAAAAATTAAAAATCCAGTGGAAGAAAATCCTAAATGTTTTATTCTCTTGAACATTCATCATGTGGTTTTCAATGACATAGCCTCTTTAGTCTTCCTTAGCTTTCCGAAGGAGTGCTGTGACGCTCCTTGTTTTCGCAATGTCCATTGGAATCTCTTTTCAAATGTAGGAGCCAATTGAAATCTGTTGCTGGTGATCCCAAGCCCTCCCTTCCCTGTGGATACCAAAGTGACTCTGGGAAAGGATAGGGGGTGTCCCAAGGTTTAAGAGCAAACTGCGATAGTACCCAACTTCCAGCTGATGGTCCAGTTCCCTTTCCTGCGGTAAGATCTTCAGTATGCAACCAGACCTATACGTTGAATTTTGAATCTGTGGTCTTTTCCCAGGGGTGTTGATCAGGGAAGTCTTTCCCAGGGAGTAATATTTAAGCTAAGATCTGAAGGATGAATTAGGCAAAGTTGGAGGGGGGTAGAGGCAAGAATGAGAATGTCTAAAGATGAGAGGAAGGTCTATTAAACATATGTTGGCATATCAAAATAATCCCTAGCACAGAAAAAGTACTCAGTGTGATCCTTTGCTTCCTTGTTGTCAAGGGAAAAATTCATTTTTTTCAGAGAGACCAAGACCTTACTTTTATACTTGATCTTAGACTGTAACCCTACTTACGGGGAAGTGGATAGTGACAGAATTTGTTTTACAGTGAGTTACTGAACCCCAAGCCCCAACCAGCCATCCTGCAAATTTATGACAACACACAAATGCATGCCAACACAGAGCAGTGGGCATTCTCTGCTGAGAATGAACAACACTATGCAGCAAATGTTTATGGAGACCTGACCGAGTGCCATGCAGGGGGTGGCTTTCATTTTCATTTTGAGGTCAAAGATTCCAGGAAGAATCTGATAAAGGCTATGGAATTCTCCCCTGAAAAAGGCACAAATGCATATCTACTCAACTTTTGCATACAGGTTAGTGAGGTTTCAGGTTAACACAGATATAACTGCTGTCAAGATATAACAATGCAGAAGGAAGACAAGCAGGCTCCTGGTAGGAGGCATCATGTCCTACTTTGGACATAATGAATTTGAGGTGCGTGTGGCAGGATATTCAAGTAGAGGTGTCCAAGAAGCAATTTAAATTGCTTCCTGGTTTTGTGTAATGTTGTAAGTATGTTTAAATCAAGAGGAAGTGGGTAGGTATGGATCAGTACAATGAGCCCTATACCTAGAATCCAGGGTCTCTTGTGTTCACATATTAAAATAATTTTTTCTTAGAAAAATGTTCATCATGGAAAATTTCTCTGGGTTTCTGCTTATTTAAAATATGACCAACCCTTTGCATGCATTTTTTAGGTCCTTTTCATAATTACTCCCATACAGGAGCCTGATTAAGGAAAAGGCCAGCCATGTGATGTCTGGGGAGCCAGTCTGTAAGGATGAGCTGAAACATAGTATGTGGTTGAAAGAACTATTTGGTAAACTCAGCCAACTGTCTTCCCTTTGCTTCCTTACCCTGCTCAAGGGGCTTGCCAGACTTCTCTCTGAGGAAGATGTATCTGAGCTGCACTGATTGTTGTTGTTGTTAAGTATAAAGTTTGGAGATAATATTAGGCTGAAAAATGGCCCTCTAAATGATAGCCACGTCCTAATCCCTGGAACCTGGGAATGTTACCTATGTTACATTTTCTAAAAAGATCTTTGCAGATGTGGTTATATGAAGGATTTTGTGATGGGGAGGTGAACCCAGATTATCCAGTGGACCCTGCAGGCCATCACGTACATCCTTACAACAGGGAGGCAGAGGGAGGTTTGGCGCAAACGGAAGACGGGAAGGCAGATAGGAGAGCAGGAGGTAATGTGATGATAGAGGCAGAAGCTGGAGTAATGTGGCCACAAGTCATGGAACAGCAGCAGTCACCAGAGGGGGAAGAGCCAAGGACGGATTCCCCCCGGGGCCTCGCGAGGGAGTGCAGCTCTGTGGACACCTTGATTTCAGCCCAGTGAGATTTGTTTTGGACTTTTGGCCTGCAGACTGTGAGGGAATAAGGAAATGCATTTCTGTTGTTTTAAATCACTGAGTTTGCGGTAATTTTTTATAGCAGCCACAGGCAATTAATATAGGGGCTAAACTAGACAATAGAAGAGAGGATGAACTGTCTCAGATTTTTGGTGAAGGGTTCTAGCTTCCTTTCCAGTTCAACCCCAGATACTTCTTTCTGAATTCAAGTAAATCTTCTCTAACCTTGAGAGTTGTATTTGTAAAGCTCCACCATCCTATGCAGACGGAGCATCCGATTATGGTTGACTGGTGAAAAATCCTGTTTCCTTTGTCACTGTGCTTTGCGTCTTTCCTCCTCAGCTGATGTTCTCTTGCTCTGAATAACCATTGATTGTTTTGGAAGAATCTCTCTCTCTGTGTGTCTCTCTCTCCTCCCCGTTCCCATTGTTCTTGATCTTAAAATAAAAGTTACGTAAAATAAACAGCCTCTCTTTCTTCCCTTGTCATTCCCTGCACCGCGCAGCGAGGAGCTGTACGGCTGCTGCTGCCCGGCACTGGAGCCGCGCGCACGCTCCCGGCAACTGACGGCTCAGCGCCACCCGACGCCCGTCACAAACGCTTCCACCACTAGTTCCACAAATCCACTCTGAAAATGGGTCTGCAGGATGTAAGAAGAAAAGGAAAATGCTATTTCGTGACTGGAATTTTTAAAAACTGAGAAATAGGAAATAAAGTGGGTCAGATGATTATTTTAAGATAACCAGTGGTGGCAATGGGAACTCAAAGCAAATCTATATCAGAGAATTTGGGAAATCAGAACAAGTCATATGAAGACGTCCTAGTGCTTCAGGGAGAAATGGTCTAGAAAGGACTCCAGGAGGACTGCCAAGAGATGGGCCACCAGCATCTCGGGTGAGAACACTACAGTGCAGGGATGGGACATAGTCAGAAATGTATGTTTGGTCTCTGCCCCCAGTTCCCGACACAGACCTCCTAAAACCCTTTATTTCCTCAGTAATAGAGGTTCCAGGAGCATCTTTTGTTCTAACATTTGGTCTCTGCCCATGGTTGCTGACATAGAGCTCCTAAATCCCTTGGAATTTCCTGAGTGACGGGAGCATCTAATGAAGCAACTCTTGGTGAGCTCCTGATTAGCTTCAGCATGGAGACTGGTCACCAGAAGGACCAAGTCATGCTTAAAAGCTTGGAACTTCCAGCCCCACACCCCATCCTCCAGGCAGCAGAAAGGGGCTAGAGACTGAATTAATAATCCGTCATCCCCGTGTGATGAGCCACAATAAGAACTCCTAAAAGATGGTGTTCAGAGAGTTTCTGGGTTGGTGAACACGTCCACGTACCAGAAGGGCAGCATACCCTACATCCACAAGGACAGAAGTTTCTGTACTGGGGACCCTTCTAGCCCTCACTCTATGTACCTATTCCCCTGCCTGTTCATCTGTGTCTTTATTATATTCTCTATAATAAGCCAGTAAACATAAGTAAATGTTGCCCTGAGTTCTGTGAACCATTATAGCAAATTATCAAATCAGAGGATGGGATGTGGGAATGTCAGAAGTTCCAGTAACAACCTGAGACTTGCAACCAGCATCTGAAGGGAGGGCCGTTGTGTGGGGCTGAGCCCTTACCTGTGGGGTCTGCACCAACTCCGGGTAGTTAGTGTCATAACTGGATTGTAGTCTACCCAGTCGGTGTCCGGAGAATTGAAGAATTGGTTACTGTGGGGAAAACGGTCACACATTTGATGTCAGAACTGCTGAGAGTGCAGAAGCAAGAATTTTTCATTTAAGAGGTCAGCAAACTATGGCCCACCACCTGTTTTTGTAAATAAAGTTTTATTGGACAAACAGCCATGCCCATCATTTACGTATTTTGTATGGCTACTTTCGCACTACAGTGACAGAACTGAGTAGTTGTGACAGAGACGTATGGCACATAAAGCTGAAAATATTTTACCATTTGGCCCTTTACACAAAAAATATGCCTATCTCTGTTATAATGAAACTGCAACAGTAACATTGGGCGTAGAAAGTGAACTGCAGCAATGGGAACACAGTGAAGATTACCAAGGGTCCTAGTTTCCTAGGGCTGCTATAATAAATTACCACAAACTCGGTGGCTTAAAACAACAGAACTTTATTCTCTCATACTTCAGAAGGCCAGAGTCCAAAATCAAGGTGTCAGCAGGGTTGTTTCCCTCAGGAGGGTCTGAGGGAGAATCAGTTCCATGCCTTTCTCCTAGCTTCTCATGGATGCCAACGATCACTGCAAGTCCTTGGTTTGTCGCAGCATCAGCCCAATCTCAGTCTTCACCTGTCTTCTGCCCTGTGTCTCCCTGTGTCTTCCCCATTGCTGTCTCCTATAAGGACCCACCACTGAATTTAAGGCCTACCCTAAATCCAAGATGATCTCATCTTGAGATCCATAATTTAACTATACCTGCAAAGACCCTTTTTTCAGATAAGGTCATATTCATTGCTATCAGGGGTTAGTACTTGGACATATCTATTGTGGGAATGCAGTTCAACTTACTGTGCTAAGAAAAAAATATTAGTCACCTTGGGGAAAAAGGAGGCAGTTTGATGGGATTAGAGATTGTTGTAAATGTTACCCACTCACCGTTAAATGTGGCCCTAGAAGACAGTGATTACATATAGTATTTACATTTTAGGAAATATATTGAATTCACAGATAATCTTTAACTTTACTCTTATACTTTGTTTTTTTCCTTTTTTTCTCCTTATTTGACTTTGTCTTATTTATAATTTTATGGTCTACATGTAGAAAATGCAGCGAATTTGGGCTATTGTAGACTTAAAAGTAGCAAAATGAACAAAATACCAGCAGTAAGAAGAAGAAGAGAAGCTCAGGGCCAGGAAAGGGTTCCTGTGAGCTTCACCGGTGACTAAGAGGAGAGAAACATTGCATTGTGGGGCTGTCAGCAGCGCAGAGTGAATCCAGTGAAATCCTTTCGAGTCTGCATAAATCTCTTTTGTCAGAACAGTTTTTGTTTTATTTTTTCATCTGTGACTTGAGAACAAGGAGGTGTTGCTGCACTCTGCGTGGCTCATCCTGTCCTTTGTTTCGTTCTCAGTAATAGATTCCAGAATAACATTGAGCAGCTGAAACTCAGAGGCAAAGAGAACTCAGCTCATATTTCCGCTAGGATTCCTGCTTTCTCCCTCTCCACCCTTAAAATAGGTAGCATTGTGACCAGAATTCACAAGCATTGGGGGAAAGAACCCGCAGTCAAGTTCACACTCTTTTGGAGAAATGTCTAAGTAGAAGTGACAGTTCCCTTGAAGGGATTGTCCTTGATTGGCACTAAAACCAAGCTAGAGGGAAGGAAGAAGAAAGTCAGGGAAATCAGAACTCTTCTCCCAAAAATGAGAAATGACATTACCTTGAAGATGTGTCAGTGTAGCCCCAGGGCATGGGAGAGGAGAGGCAGCCACATTGGGTGGCCAATTAGGAATTCCCTGTGTTAATTTCTTTCAGCTTGAAATACCTAGAGTAGTTTCTGTTTCCCTGAGTGAATCTTGTCTGTTAACTCCAGGATCTGGGATGAATCAAGGCTCCAAGATCTCTTGTAATTTTTAGACATTTTCTAAGGATTCACACCCATAGCACACTGGTTTCTACATTGTTCCCTCATTCATGACAAGGTTTCTTGCATTCATTAAATGTGACTTGCATTTCCTATGCTGCCCAAGGTTCATAACAATGATTAAAAAACAAAACAAAACACTTCTCTGAATGTAAACGCCTATTTTGTTGAAAGTGTTGTCCCTCTCCAAATTTTTAAATAAAATTTTTGTGTATCGCAATTCACAGGCTATTGCACAGGCTTGGGAATCAAAGAAATCTGTGTTTCCATTGCGGTACCATCATTTGCTAGCTCAGTAACTGGTTGACTTGTCTAAGCCTCCTTTTCCTCATATATAAAGTGGGGATAAAAACATACCTACTGTGCAGAAGAATTAGCATAGTAGGCCCAAGACTACTATTCTCAGAAAGGCTTGATGGCAGAGTTGGCCCTTGGCTGGTACCTGGGAACTTAGATTTGAGGAAGGTTCCTACCATTGCCTAAATGATGAGAGGTTTACTGTGCCTAACCTGTAACACAATGTGGTTTATGGTGAACACCTGCTTTCCTTCTGGGAGTCTGGAATTTTGGTACATCCTAGGCAGAGAGTGCCTACATGTCCAGCCACCAGTAAAACCCTGGGCACTGAGTCCCTATGAGCATCCCTGATGGACATTTCATATGTTTTTGTCACAAAAAGTGGCTGGAAGAAGAATTAAGCACATCCTGTGTGACTTAGGACTCTTGGAACCTTGCATCTGTTTTCCTCCAGACTTTGTCCCCATGTGCCTTTTCTCTTTGCTGATTTTGCTATGTATTCCCTGTTGTAATAAATCTTAGCCTTGAGTTAAAACCATATCCCGAGTCCTCTGTGCCCTCCCAGTGAATCAGTGAAATGTGGGGGGAGGAGGAGTTGGTTTGAGGACTCCCAACACCCCTATTTGGTAAGGTTGTTGTAAGAATTAAATGAAATAAATGTAATTTTAAGGTATCTCAGATGATTCCAAATGTGCCATCAAGGTTAAGATCTATCAATTTAAGTAGTCCCTGATCAAGCCTCACTTTAACCTCTGTTAGAATCAGTCCTTCCCCTGCACTAAAAAAAGAGCACATAGCAGATAATTTCATTGCAATTTGTGCCTGTGTTTCATTGTTTTTTAATCTTCAGTATCTGATGGTACTCATTAATGAATGAATAAATGAACACACATATTTCCAGCCAGGGCCATGGAGAAAGGTTTGCCACCATGTTAAAGATAGCAGGTTCATACAGAGCCTGTAGAAAGATGATGTGACTCATTTAGTTACATTACACATCTCTGAGTCACCTGGCATTTTCCCAGTCAGAAAGTTTCCGAACCTGATGTTTCAGATTCTTATCCAATAGACATTTTTATCTTGGGAGCCGGGACTGAGGATGCAGCTGACAGAATCAGCACAGGGCTTCTCTTAGGGAAGCGGTGGGAAGTCGCTGCTGCTCTGCACTTATGTAACCATATGTTGTACAAGCATGACCCATGGAATGTGATCCAAACATTATTTTTGTCTAGTTCCATCTCCTTAAACTCTATTCAGTGGGGACAAACTTTTCTTCTTCATGGAGAAAGTCTTGGGTCGCTCTCAGTGTTAGTCCCCTTTAGTTGTAAAACAATTCCATTTTAGAAACAATATATTCGGTCTCACGTAATGAAAAATCCAAACTTGGAGTCAGGGTTAAATCATCAGCCCTTCTGCAACTCTGACCTGCTTTAAAAGCCTGCACAGGGAAGGTCCTTCTACTCTCCTTTCTCCCAGCTCACCTGTGCTACCTGTGATTTCTCTCTGGCTGGGCTCAAAGTAGAGAGAAGGAGGAAAATGAAGGGAATATGATACTGTTACTTGGCTGAAATTGGCAGCAGTTAAAGTGGGAGTCCTTCAATGAGACCAAGAGATGGTAGCAGTTGATTCTTTTCTCATGGGGGAATTTTGTGAGTTCTTCAGAGGTTTCTTGTTGGGCCCTTTGCTCTTCAGTTCCCTTGACTTGGGATGATTGATCTCTACTTTGGATGGTATACAGGAGGAAAAATGCCTCCTTCTATCCTTCTAGGTTCTATGGCTGGTCTAAAAATTAAATTGGCATATGACAGATTAACAGGAGAAAAACAATTTTAATTATGTATATACACATAGGAGTCTCACAAAAATATGTGATTGAAGGAAGGAACAGATAATTGAAACCTATATATCATCATGAGCTCCATTAAGGAATAGGGGTTTAAGGCTTCTGGGGGTGGGTACATGGAGACAAATTACGGGAAATGTGTGGTGAATAAAGTTTGCCTTGCTATGTGGATAAGAGTCCCTCAGGTGTCTGACAGTAGCTCTCTTTCTGGTACAGATAACTTTAGTAATGAAAATTTTCTTTATAAATATAAAATTCCTTTAAATGGGAAATTTTATACTTTATTTTTTTCAGATGAAGGGAAAGTAAAGAGCTTTCGCTGTATTGGCTGGTTCTCAATTACCTTTAGCTCAAAATAACCAACATGCCAAAGTAGCATATTTTGGGGTGGCACATTCTGAACCCCTTCAATGGCCATCTGTGACATCTACACCCCAACGTACACTGTTCACCTTTTTTGACCGAGGTCCCTGGACCCCTCCGGACAGCCTAATAGACCAAGAAGACCCCTGACAAAGGTTCTCTACTTTGACCAAACTTGAGACAGGCTCCTTGGAGTCCCTTCTGGCTAGACCCAATCTTGGGCGTCCTCCCTCCGTTTTTGTAGAATGCAGTTTGAGCAAGACTCCCACTAAGTTAGTTTAGTGAAAATCTCTCATACTTGATATCTGACCACCATTGATATCTTACCCTGGCCTGCCTTCAGCAAGAATTCTCTTGAGTCAGTCTAGCAAGAATCTCCCTTACCCCTGGTATCTCTTCCTAGAAATTTTCCATCCACTGACTCCCATCCTGCTCCTCAGCTATAAATCCCCACTTGTCCTTGTCAGAGTTAAAGTTAAGCTCAATCTCTCCTCCCAACTGCAAGACACCATTGCAGTGGTCCTATACCTATTGCTATGCCCCCCCTTAAATACAATCTTTCTTACCATCTTTACCAAGTATCATAAATAACTTCTTCTCTAACACCCCACGTGGCTCCTCTTCTTGGCCCACACTGGTCCTGGATCCCTCACCTCCCCACCATGTGGGGTCAGGCCCATCTCCACAGCGGGACTCCCTGGCTCTACCATCCAAGTAGTTGCCTCTACCTCTCCAAGGCGAAAGTCAAACACCATTCACTGTCCACTTCACCTTCCTCAAGCCTGGGTGAGGGACTAGTCCATTTTGTCTCTTGATTATAGAGAGCACTTCAAAGCTCTCCATGTATTTTAGTAGTCTTGAAGTCCCCGTCATCAAGATATATATCCCCACTGTCTAGGAGGTGCACCTTCACTGTCTTAGGTCAGTCTCCCCAGAAGCAGGGCCTTAAGTGGGGATTCTCACTTAAGTGACTTATCGAAGTGTCCTCATTAGAAGAGGAGAGAGGAAAAGGATAAAGCCTGGGGGCAGAGGAGACAACAAGCAAGAACATGACCCCAGCTGGAGCCTAGTGACAGTCTCATCCCAGAAGGAACACTCTTCAGCCCACAGTGCATTACAAAGAGAGTCCCTCCTTGAGGTGAGGAGTGGAATTTATTTTCTCCTGCTGGTTGGGCCAAGGTTTGCTGGCCAAGGTTGTCTGGCAAAGGGTAATTCTCCAGAGAAGGGGGCAGCTGAGAATTGCTATGACACAAACCCCTCAGGAGCTGGTGGATGGGGAGGGGGTGCAGCCACTGGTCAAGGGACTCTGAAGGGGCATCAACAACATCCACTATACCCACCCGCCCCACCCTTCTCTCTAAAGATATTTTCTTCCCCAGTCTCATATTGATCTTTTAGAGCAGTTAAAGGATTGTGGATCAGATTCTTGAAGACATTGCCTCTTCAATGTACTAATTTGTGTGTTGGGGGTGAATGTCTGTCTCACACACTGTGATATCTGACGTCTACCATGGCACCCCCCAACCTGAAACAGAGGCAGGAAGAGCTCCACTCTATCATCCTCTTACTCTGAAGAGTGTTCAGGTTTTTCTTTTATACCAATGACTGGAGAGCTCAATGCTTTAATCCCACAGGACAGAGCCCAGAATGCTGAATGAACTCAACACTATGTCTGGTGGTTTCCCTGGTAGTATTCATTCTCTTTCTCTAAGCAGACAGCACTTGATAAATAGCTGGGTAGAGGAAGGTGCATTCCATGAAATAGAACACAGCCAACTGGAACAAACACATGACTTCTTGTGAAAACAAAGCAAGCTCATCAGGTAAACTGGACTAACAAGTCACACAGAATGACTTTTAGAGTATCCATAACCAAGCTGGGCTGGAACTGCTTCCTGGAAATCCTACTGAGGCATTCAGGAACTTTGTGGAGAACAGACAGAGAGGAGAGGAGAGACAGTGACTGGTAGGCCAGGACATTACCCACCTCCCACAGCACCAACTCCAGGGAAGCCCAAAGGGCTACGGTTAATCAAGGATGAGGAGTAACAGAGGGAGCTGACAGAATCATCTGGTTTCCCAAGCCCGTTTCCTCTTTTTTCTCCCATGTTAAAACAACTTTTAAAATCATACTTAAGTTTGGGCACAGTGGCTCATGCCACTAGCACTAGCACTAGCACTTTTGGAGGTCGAGGTGCGAGAATTGCTTGAGCTCAGGAGTTTGAGGTTGCTGTGAGCTATGATGACACCACTGCACTCTAGCATGGACAATAGAGTGAGACTCTGTCAAGGAAAAAAAAAAAAACATACTTAAAAGATAGGGAATAGTCCATGAGCTACACATTCCTGACCAAAGTTCTCTCTTCACTGAATCACAGGGTGTAGGAACTGGAAGGGACCCTAGGCTTTATGCAGAAAGGCATTCTCCTTTCACAGATGAGGCTCTGTGGCACAGAGAAGTTGTTATTATTATGAAGCTCTTTCAGACTGGCTACTCCCAGGCCAAAGCTGACATGCACGGTCTTGGTTAAAATATGAATTAATTGTAAATATTGAAAAACCAAGGGATATTTCTCTCTCTCTCTATCTTTTCCCTCCAACCCCTTTCTCTCTCTCTCTCTCTCTCTCTCTCTCTCTCTCTCTCTTTCTCTCTCTCTCTCTCACATACACACACACACATACACCCCTGATTTTCTAGCTGCTTTTGGAAGACTGGAGACCTAGCAACAGGAGGCCGATAGTCTGGCACGGCAGTAACCATCCAGGACTGAATGTTGATGACAATCTAGTTTGCTGTGTACCAGACCCAATCAATTTGACTGATCTATATTACACCTGGCCCCTATAGGTAACTCAGTTTGTGGTTTCCCAATTATGGTATTTATCCAGAGTCTTGTAGTTAGTTACAGACTTGGGTAGGAGCCTATGGCAAAATTGAAACTTGGTAGGCACTGGCAAGAAAATTCTAGAGGGGCCAGGACTTATAAGTACCCCTGGTCCAGAAGTGGTGTGGGACCCAATTGTCATGGGCTTTCAGCCAGGCTGGCTAACCACAGCTCTGGTTAGTATGATGAAGGGACAGGTAATGGGTAGTAATCTAAACTAGACAGCAAGATGTGGGGGTTCAGGATATTAGGAAGAATACAATGACAGAGAGTCTTGTGGCAAATCATTGGTGGCATCAGAAAATTCTGCCATGAATTTTCAAGGTCCCAACCACAGGGCAGCAGTCAGGAGTAGGATCCAAGTCCCGATTTGGAGGAATGAGCACTGGTCAGAGCAAGGTAGGACTCAATCTTAGAAGAAGAGCTGGAATATCAGGAAAGTTCTAAAGTCAGGGAAATAATAGTAGGACTCAGGTACGTTGCTAGAACTGGGATCTCAAGTCAGAGTAGACCTAGGAAGTAGTTGACTTGTTGCAGAGCCACGTGGGCTCTGTAAGTTCCTCCTTGCTGAGGTCCTACAGCTTGAGGCTTGAGGGTATCAGATACCTGAAGGCTTAGCTATGGACAGAGATGTATCTCAGGGCAGTGATCCAAGCCAGTGACGACATTTGCTGCCTAGCCTCCTTTGCCAGGCATTCCACCCACTACTTCTCGTTCTGCAAACTCGACCTTCACATAATTAAAAAAACCTGACTTTGCCCTGAATCTTCACTATGTTTCTTTTTATATTTATAAATACTAAAGTTAGAATAAACAAAGGGAGAATTCTGGTGATTCTTCAGCTTGGCAGCAGGTGAAAAAATGAGCCCACAATGCTGTCAAGAGCCATGGGAAGCAACAATGGCACTTGTCAGCTGTTACTTTTAGTGGGCATTAAGTTTAATGAAATAGCCCAGTTGTACAAAAGCGGGGCGGGGAGTAAGTGACAGCTATGGAGACAGATGGTAAAAGACTTGTCTCTGACCTACAGATACAAAGTTTTGCTGAAAATACCTTTAAAGGTGACCTTCTTGGGTAATTGTGCCTCATTATGAACTGACTCTGGTTTCTAGCGCTGTTCCTTTTTGTTAAATTGTGGGAAAGATAAATCAGTCAATTTGGGCAAAAAATAAACACCACAAAGGTCAGCCAGGCTGGACACATAATAATTACCAAAATTTTCTGAGTCCCCTACTCGGGTCCAGGAACCATGCTGACTGCCTTATGTCTCATTTCTCACAACAACCCTGAAAGCTAAGCACTGTTATTATCTCTATTTGCATGTGAGGAAACCAAGGCTTAGAAAATGAAATGAGTTATGCAAGCACATGCCACTGGTGAGAAGTAGAGCTTCATACAGAGCAGCTCTGCCTGTCCCAGAGGCAAAGCATTTAAGTCCTCACCAGTGGCACAAGCCCTGATGTGGCAATGTCACTAGTCGACAGCCCCAGGCTCCATTTTCCCTGTCCTCCTTAGCAACAGAATCCCATATTTGTTCCTGGTAGTAATCCTAAAGAATTCCAAATTATTAAGCTGTTGATAATTGCACTGATAGCCACAGTTAATGACTTCCCCGGTGCCCACGCCCTTTACAGTGAGACTTGTGATAGCAACTGTGACGGTGGCCAAGCACAATAACGCTCTGCTGTGTTAGGTACTGTTCTAAGCCCTCATATGGATTCTAGCATTTAGCTGGTTATTCAGTTGTTTCAGTCATTTGTTTATTAAAAACTGGTTATATAGAACTTATATTTTCCATGTAAACCATGTTATTTATGTAAATATAAAGGTGAAGTTCACAACTTTTATATATATGTAAGCTGAAATTAATATATTTTACATTTATGTATTGAATATTTTATTATATATATAACCGAAGTTCACATGAAAGCACTCTTTAATCCATAATATCATGAAACCAATGTACCAGTTTGAGTTTGAGGTCCTGTGAGTAGAGTCATTTGATAAAGCAAGAATAAGAGGGAGGAGAACATTTTTACTCTGGGCAATGCTGAAACAGGTGAATGGGGTCTTGTTTTCCTTCTCCTGTCACTAGCCTCCCCCACCTTGCACCCCATGCCTGGTATCTTCCTGTGGCCAAGGCCTTCAGTGTGACGTCCATGGCCTTTGCCACGCCCCTCCCATGTGCCTCATGACTCAAACCCCAACTTCAATCAGAATTTCCCTTGCTCACTGTAGAAATTTCAGATGGATGTTTTGAGGAACATAATCTCTAAGTAGGAATTTGTCAATAAAAGCAGAAGTCCAGGCAGCTTGGGGACGGGGGTTGTTATTGTGAGGTGGGCGTGGCACCCTAGGGGAGAGGCCTCCGCCCCAGGGGTCCTCCTCTGGCTCCTCTGAATCCATCCTGCTGACCACAGGTCTTCCCTGTCTACTTCTGAGTCCAGAGACTCTCTAAATCCAGCACTTAAAAAAAAACAAAAAACAAATCATGAAAGAGTGGGCAGGTGGGAGGGGGGTGGATGATGGGAGGTTGCTTGGTGGGTGCAGTGTGTGTTGCTTTAGTGATGGATGCACTGAAGGCCCTGACTTCACACAGTGCAATGTGTCAGTGTAATAACATTCCCCTTTACCCCACAAATATATATAAATAAAAAATAAAAGGAGAAAAAAGAAAACCATACACACACACACACAGCTTCTATGGTAGCATCAGTGGAAACTTTGGAGATAGGAAGTAGTGATAGTTCTTTGTATTTACAAGTTAGTCCGATATGTAGTAAAAGCATGGAAGGCCTTTAAAAAATGTGTACACAAATTGGTATTAACTGATCAACACACAAGTGCACATATAAGAATAACATCTATTGGATGTTGGGCAGGGGGAAGAGGGAGGAGGGGACGGGTATATGCATACACAAAGAGTGCAATGCGCACCACTCGAAGGATGGACATACTTGAAACTCGGACTTAGTGGGGGAGGGGGGGCAAGGGCAACATACATAACCTAAACATTTGTACCCCCATAATATGCTGAAATAAAAAAAAATGTGTACACTTTGACCCAACAATTCCTCATGTAGGAGTTTGTCTTAAAGAAATAAGTGAATGAGCACATAAGGATGTTTGTCAGAGTACTTTTTAAAATAGAGGATTATTGGAGATTTTCCATTATCTCCCAAAGTGTGTTTTAGAAAACTAATTTCTTGACATTATTCTTAAATCCCAGAGGAGAGGTTGGGGGAGCCCTTGATTTCTTAAATAACATGTAACATTGTTGATGGGGCTTTGTTTTTGTTTTAGCTGTTCCTGGTCTTTGGAAGTAGTGCCATGCCAAGGGCCTGGCAGTGGGGCAGTCTTCCTTAGGGACGAGCAGTACAGGAGTACATTTCACAGCAGTCCCCAACTTTTTGGCACCAGGGATCAATTTCATGGAAGACAATTTTTCTGGGGAGTGGGGCCGGTGGGGGTACAGCTCAGGAGGGATGTGAGAGATAGGGAGCGGCTGTAAATACAGATGAAGCTTTGCTCCCTAGCCCACCCACACACACCTCCTGCTGTGCAGTGGGGTTCCTAAGTTTCATGGCAGACAATTTTTCCTAACAGGCCACTGACTGATACCAGGTCCTGGCCTGGAGGTTGGGGACCACGGCTGTAGAGGATTTAATAAGGATAATAATTTGAATAATAAATTCAAAAAGTGGTCTGTTCTTTATTATTTTATGTCATTAATTCTAAACAATGCCAGTAATAAAATACCAAAAATTTTTGCCCCAAAAAATATTTTGTTGGTTTAAATTTTAAATAATTGCAGTATATACTGTAGAGTTGAAGTAAATATATGTAAGTTTCAAATTAGCATATTTTATTCTTATCGTTTTATAAGCATTGTATTTTCTATGGAGAACTCAGAGTTATACAGTTGCTGCCACTCTCTGGACCCTCCTCTCCCTAGGCTCCCCTCCTCCTCCCCCACACAGAATCAGCTATGAAGAAGATTCTTGTCAGAAGACATTCCTGACAGTTCAGAATCCTTTGAGCTCCCTTCAGGTGCAGTTTGAGTCTCCCATCTCTGTGGTACCACATATTTCCTCATTTTAAACAAGTATATTTGAAATAAACAATCATAGAGTAGTGACTTCAAAAACAACGAAACTAAAAGAAAAAACAAACAAACAAAAACAACAAAACTGAGAATCTGACTTACTTCAATTCTGACATTCTCTGTGATCACTCTGAGTTTGTTATTTGTATCTAAAATTTAAAACAGTGACAAAGTACAAAAATGCAAAATGTGATATTTTTGTTTGGTAAATGCAAATTTTAGTTCAACTCATGGCATAGTTTACTGAATTTAAAATAATGTTTTTAAAACTGAATTTATTCTTCCAGCATTGTTGATTGTTTCAAAACTCAAGAAAAACTCAAGAAAAAATTAACATTTCTGATTACTACATGACTATTACTAAAAATAGCCTTGTCTTATGCAACAGGAGGGTGTTAAAACTGATCTGTTCTAGGTGTCAAATACACTAGGTGTACCATTGCTTGGGAGAAAAACTTAATAAGAAGCCAAGTGTTACTAAGATTTCCCTGAGACTTGTGAAAATTGTTGGTGGGAAAGCAATTTATCACTGCATGTGTTAATTCTTTAGGAAAAGAATGCCAAGGCTCATGGATATACAATAATAAACTCCCTCCTCCACTTGCACAATTTCTCACCAGCAATGACATCCATCTATTGTCATGAAAGATTGTCATTACTCATTAGTAATCCCCAAAACGTTCAGAAGTAGCCAATGCTTCAGAAGCTGAGTTGCTATATTAAGAATGGCAAAAGCACTGAGAGGAACATCTCACATCTACCATTTTCATGAGCAGATAGGACTCAAAGCAAACTGTTAGGGTAGTAATATGAATCCCGGAAGAAGCACAGGTTTTGGAGAAGACTTGGACTTTGGTCATGGTCCTACCAAAATTACTCACTATTAATTCATTCAAAATGTTTCCTGATTCTCCACTGTGTGGATGCTGGGAATACAATGATGCTCAAGGCTGATTATGGTCCCTGCCCCAAAGGAAGGGGACCCCCCACCCGTCCCTAAAAAAGTAAACAGACAAATGTATGGGACACTTTTCAGTTATTTTAAGTGCCATGAAGAAAACAGACAAATGGCTTTCTATTATTCCTAGGATAAAGACCACAATTCTTAACATGGCTGCTACCATCCTCTTCAACCACATCTCACACTTCTCCCTCACTAGCTCTGTCTGTTCCAGCCACAGTCTTCTTTTAGTTCCTCAAATGCATGCTAAACAGGCCCTCCTGTTTTGGGACCTTGACATATGTTGGTCACCTTCACCCCCACTTTGCTTCAGTTAATTCCTAATGTACCTTTCAGATCTCAGGACAAATATGTCTGCAGAGGAACCTCCCCGATATCCACCTATGTACACATCCCCTGGACATCCCCAACATATATGCCATCAATGGCCACATCAGTACCTCCATAGTACCGTGGGCTATTTCTTTGTAACTCTCACCATAGCTCATAATTAATAATTTTCCCATATAATCATTTGTTTAATGTCTGTGTTCTCTCCCACCACAAGATACTGCTACTAGATCATAAACTTCATGAGGATGAAGTTCTCTGACTTACACCATTGAATTCCCAGATCTTGGCACAATAAATATTTGTGGGATGAATGGATGGAGGTATGCATAAATGAATACATAACCAATTTAAAAACCTACCACCAAGGATGTGCCTCAAGAAAATTCTCTTATGAGGAAAGCCTGGCTGTCCAAAGAACTTCCTCATTCCTAGTTTCCCTTGCCTGGACTCACTGGTCAGGTAGTTGTTGCTGTATTGAGTTTTTGTCTTTATAAGTTCCCTTTTTTCTGACTTTGTTCCACTTCTTAAGTTACATTTAACTTAAATTTTTTATTTTTATCATTTGGGTTTTAGCTCCATCTTAATTGTACAGCTTTCCATTTCAAAGCCTTCATCTCTTATTTCACTAGCCTTTTAAAATATCATAATTTTTTTTATTCTACTTTTATCAACTCTTAATCTTAATTTGGAATATTTAGCTCTAGTCTTAACTTTTTTTGTCTTGTTGCTTTCAGGTTTTTTTATATCCCCTTTCAAATCTAATTTTAAAATAGGTATTTATCTCACAATTTTTAAAATTTTTTAATTGGTTTATTTTTAATTTAACTGATAGATTTAAGCATTGTTTAACCATCAAACCTATCTTTTGTTTGGAGTTTTATCCCATCTATCCTCATCTCCCACCCACTCTTTCCCTCTTCCCTCTACTGTTTCCCTCTCGACAATCCCCCAATTCCACTTTCCTTCCTGTATTTGCAGTGGCCAGAAAAATGGGAGGCAGGAATGTCAACAGTGGAGTTTGCTTGTTGAACATGGAAGAATAAAAATGATCTTTCCCCACTAGTTTTCCCAGCATCAGCCTGTTTGGCCTCTTCCTCAGATTATTCCTGATTTATTAAGGATAGTTCTCCAGAGAACCTCATTGCAGATTTGGTGAACTCAATTTCTTCTCTCCAGGGAAACAAGCCCCATTTTGCAGTTGGAATATTTAATTTGCTGGAACAGTGTTGCTTGTCAATATCCCTTACCATCTAGCCCCTGTGTGAGGAATTGGAAGAAAACTATGCCAGTTGCATGCACAGGACAAGTTAAACTCGGGAAGGGATTCTCCAGATAGAGGCTCTCCAGGCCTGATCCAGGTGAGATGCTGACAAAAACTCTCAATAAATACTTACAGGATGTTCCAAAGTAAGAGTCTGCAGCCAATGTCTTGGCACCACTTTAAATCAGCTTGGAGTCATCATTTTTCCAAGGATTCTTTCCTTCCCTTCTTGGCAAGATGAGAGGAGGGGCCTCCTGGGCTCTGGCTAACCTCAACTCTCTTCCTTGTCCTGAAGGATAGTAGAAGCTGAAGGGTGTGGTGTAAGGAACATCTCACAAACAGAGTTTTAAAAAGAGGACTTTTAAAGAGGAGTTTTAAAAAGAGGACAATTCGTCCCCTTGCTGCAAGGTTAAACTGTTAAATCCTATACCTGATAATTGAGGCAAACTCAGAGGAATGGATTTCTATAAGGCAATAGAGAACTCCTTGGTATCTGCTCAGAGGACATGCAACTCTCCAGCATGCCAACTAATGTTCTTATACCAGGGATTTAGGCTGAGATAGTGGGATCTTCACGCATCCCTCCAGAGGAGAGTTAGATGCCACTCTAGGAGATGAAAATTTCTGCAGTCCAGACCATACAATCATACCCCCACCTGCCCTTCTCAGATCTAGCATTGGGTTCCTTTGTAGGCTTCTACCAACATGGACTCTCTTCTTCAAGGAGATCTGTTCCACTCCACGTTGGTTGATTGGATTAAATCCACTCCCACCCAGTTTCAGAAGAGAACCACTCTTGTGAAGTGGACCCTCAGACTCTCTGCTCTCACTGTCTTAACATTCTTAAGAACTTTCTTTTAAGAACCTTCCTTTGACCAACTCACCATCTAGTTCCATGCCAACATGGGTGATCTGGATCTGCAGATGCACCATAGTTTCCTCAACTATAAAATAGGGGTAGTAAGATCTACCACTTAGAGCTTTCCTGAGGACTGCACAATACATTTATATATAAAACAGTTGATGTATATATACAAAGTGTCTAGCATATATGAGAAGTGGGTGATACAAGTTGATTATTTCTACCGGATTTGGCTTCATCTTTCCTTTTCAAACCAGGTCTAATTAATGAGATTTGTGAGCCTATAGTTTCTGGCACAGGAAAATGTATTAAATATACCTAGATCTAGAATCTTTCCAAGAGGCCAAGCCCTTTCTTGTGATTAGAATAATTGATTGGGTTAGTCTTGCATTTCATTTTAAATATTTAATCCCAATTTGAGTGAATGGAAATTGCTCATTACTTCCCACTGCTTGAGCTAGGTGGGTAGCATGGTAGCCACTGGTCCTGAGACAATCCCAAATGTTATGGTGGGACTTGCATTGTGAACATAGAGGCCCTAGAGCACTTTCCATGAGAGAAATGAATTATTCCTTATACCTTGGGCACATTTAGGTATGAAAAATAACCCACTATCTGACTTACCCCAGTAGATACCTGTAGTTTCTTCCTCAACCTAAAATCAGATCGGTCATTACAAACACAGCCTTAATTTGACAGAATTTTATTTTATTAGGGAATGTGGAATTTTAGTGTTGTGTGGGTATGGATTAGATGTATAGTTTTAGGGAATAAATCACAGTGAAGCCAACAGCTACTTTTCTAGTTATAAATCTAAAATCAGTCTAGATCCATTTGAATAGAGGAGGCCTGGAACACAGTCATTACTAGAAGACTGAGATGGCTTTGGAATTACAGAGAAACCAAGTTGGTTTTATAGTGATAATAATAGCTACATTTATTGAGATTTTACTAAGTGCCAGTTCAATTTCATCCTGGTTGGCTAAGCTGACAGTTTTAGTATCTGAAATGGTATTCAGGGTATTTAGGAAATGATTCTGTATTATCAAATATTATCTGAACACAGTGAAGGAAATAGATTTCGGGACCCCATTCCTTGCTCTGGGTTGACCCAGGGTTTGGGAAGGCTCAGACAGATGCACTTTTGCTGAGGGGCCACTTAAAAGACAAGGTCCTGATCCATGCCTACAGGATCAGTCATTTATGGTATGAACGACACTGAGTGCAGTGAGGAAAGAATGAGCTTTCTTCTGAATGGTCTGGTCAACTAAATACACACATGGAAATAATGAATATTGACTTCTATCTCATACCATATATAAAAGTCACTTAAGTTGGATTATAGATCTAAAGAGGAAAGGTAAAACTTCAAAGATTTTAGGAGAAAACATTGAATATCATCATATCCCTGGGGAGAGCTGAGATTTTTGTAAACATGACACAAAAACATTAACCATAAAAGATAAAATTGATAAATTTTAATTAAAATTATGAACTTTAGTTAATTAAAAGACACTACTAAGAGAGTGAAATGGCAGGTCACAGAGTGGGAGAAAATATTTGCTGTGCTTATATCTAGCAAATGACTAGCAAATAATGACTAAAAGATAATCCAATAGAAAAATGGACAAAAGTTTGGGCAATCACTTCACAAAAGCAAATAATCAAATGTCCACTAAAAGTAAGAAAGCACTTCAGAGAAATGCAGATAAAATTTTTTTAATTTTTTTTTTTTTTTTTTGAGACGTATTGCTGTGTTGCCCAGGCTAGAGTGCCGTGGTATCAACCTAGCTCACAGCAACCTCAAACTCCCAGGCTCAAGTGATCCTCCTGCTTCAGCCTCCCAAGTAGCTGGTACTAGAAGTGTGTGCCACCATGCCCAGCTAATTTTTTCTATTTTAGTTGCCCATCTAATTTCTCTCTATTTTTAGTAGAGACAGGATCTCAGGTATGAGCCACCACACCCGACCAAAAAAATTTTTTTTTAATTTAAAAAAAATGCTCAAGAATTTTCATAGCAGGCTGGGTGCAGTGGCTCACTCATGTAATCCTAGCACTCCGGGAGGCAGAGGCAGGAGGATCATTTGAGGTCAAGAGTTCAAGATCAACCTAAGCAAAAGCGAGATTATATCTATACAAAAAATAGAAAAATTAGCCGAGCGTGATGGTGTCTGCCTGTAGTCCCAGCTACTCAGGAGGCTGAGGCAGGAGGATCACTTGAGCCCAGGAGTTTGAGGTTACAGTGAGCTATGACAATGCCACTGCATTCTAGCCAGGGTGACTGAGTGAGACTCTATCTCAAAATAAATAAATACATAAAAATTTTTATAGCAGTGCTATTTGTAATAGTCAAAAGCTGTAAACAACCCAAATGACAATCAACAGTGAAATGAATTAGCAAATTGTAGGGCCAGGCACGGTGGCTCATGTCTGTAATCCTAGTACTCTGAAAGGCAGAGGTGGGAGGATTGCTTGAGGTCAGGAGTTCTAGACCAGCCTCAGCAAGAGCGAGATCACATCTCTACTAAAAATAGAAAAATTAGCCAGGTGTGGTGGTATGCACCTATAGTCCAAGCTCCTTGGGAGGCTGAGGTAGGAGGATGACTTGAGCCCAGGAGTTTGAGTTTGCTGCAAGCTAGGCTTATGTGACAGCACTCTAGCCCAGGCAACAGAGAGAGACTCTGTCTCAAAAACAAAAACAAAACAAAACAAAAACCAAATTGTAGTATATTCATAAAATGTAATACTGTCTGAGAATGAGCTGTCTATAACTATCTACAGCAACATAGGTGGATCTCATAAACTTACCATTGAGCAAAAGAAGCCCAGAACACAAAAAAAGTACATACTGGGTGTTACATTTGCGCAAAGCTCCAAAACAAGTAAAAACATAACTAGTGTTAGAAGTGTGCATAATGACTACTTTTGGGGGGAAGGTAATAACCAGAAGGGGCTCAAGGAGGACTTCTAGGGCAGCAGTAAAACGCTGTTTTTTGATGCAGGTGCTGGCTGCATAGGTCTGTTCATTTTGTAAAAAGTCATCAAGCTGTACACTCAATTTATGTGTGAACTTGTCCGTATGTATGTTATATTTCAGTGAAAACTTTACTAAAAAAAGACAAGGCCCAATGAACTTGATCAAGGAAGCTGGTTGTCCTGTGGCCTCAGGAATGGGGAGAATCAAAGTGTCTATAGACACATACATTGAAAACAAAACATAAAGATATTCAGGAAACACCAACAGAGATTATCACCAGATAATTAGATCAAGGGTAATTTTTTTCCCTTCCGTTTTCCAGCACTTTTAAATCCTCTTCAAGGAGTCAGGTATTAGTCTTGCCATCTGGCCACTGGGGGACAAGCAGAATCCTAGGGGACATTGTTTTATTCTCAAGGCATTGAATCAAACTATGGTTATCACTTCCTTCCTTATTGCGAGCATGGATTTCATTCAAGGGCTCTACAGGCCTTCTAGGATTATTAGGTAGATAGTTTAGGGTTAACTTTATTTGCAATTATATGCCTTGGATAATTATAGGAAATAGATATTAAGCTCCAGGGAAGATAAGGAAAGGCTTCCTGAGGGAGGTGACAGTTGATCTGTGTCAAGGGATGAACAAGGACTTGTGAAGTGTAGTGGAAGGAGGGAGATGAAGGACAGGAAGACCATTGTAGACCAAGGAGATACACAAGCAAGACATGAAGAAGAACAAGTGTTCCTGGACCAGAAAATTGGGAAAGAGTGGAGGGACAGGAGCCTGCAAAGGAGTTGAAGCCCTAATATTTGTGACTTTGTATCCATGCCTTGTATACCTGTATAGTTATAATGAATGCCAAACATCGTACATTGCATTACACCATAAAAATGTATAAAAAAGGTCTAAAGTTTTAAATAATCTTTTAAAAATATGTTTTACAGCAATGGCTTAATTTAAAAAAAAATGGTGCCTACATTAGCATACTGGAATCCCTGAAATAATCAGCTGAAAATAAAACCAGTCTTTGTAGAATATTCTCAGACTTTAAATGATTTAAGTTGATCAAAATCCAAGCATGGATATGATATGTGTCATGTCAACTGCAGAGGACTCTCAAAACCTCTTCCTCCGTAATGATGGGATAACTTGGTACCGACATCAGCGTCCTTGCATGAAATGAATTTTAAGGAGATAAAGTTACATCCGGGAATATTGATGTTATAAGGATGCCTGTCATTTTGATGAATAGCTGCAGACACAATGTCTGTAGCCTGTCATAGAACAGTTCTCAGGTTTGCCAAAGAACCACTTCAAAATGCATAAAGGCACTCTTCGTGCTAATGGAACAGATCTCTTTAGTGGTTTCAAAGAAGGAAGAAGGAACAGAGAGAGGTGGTTCTTGTGCCACTTCTCATGGCTTCTACATCAAATAACCAAATGAGAAAGGCAGCTTGCTCTCTGAGCAGCACCGAGGCAGAAGGGAAGAATCAGACCACCTTCTGCTCTTCCTTCTCACTTCTCTGTGAAGGTGGAGACAATGCATTCAAACACGCAGGCTTGTGGTTGGCTCTGGGGATGAATTCAGCAGTATAGACAGTGGCTGTGTCTAGTAGGTTACCACACTCCCCTTACTGACCACTCTGACCACTGGCAGGCATGAAAACCGAAGCAGCCCAAGACGCTGTGCTGGAACAGGCAGTCACTGTTTTCAGATTCAGTTCCTGGCAAGGAAGTTGCAGAATGAATCACCTTGGGGCAGATTCCTGACTGCACAAGAGCTATAAATTGATTGGTACAATACTTTGTTGCTTTCACTGGCTCTGACATTAGCAAAAACAGCTGACTAATCAGACAAAAGACAGTGGAAGAGGAAAATGGAAGGGAATTAATATTGAACAACTCCTCTGTGTCAGGCATAGACTAAAAGTCTTCACTTGTGTTACGGAGGCAGCATGGGGCCAGTTACATTCTGCATCTACCGCTTGCTAGCTGTGTAAACTTGGACAAGCTCCTTAACCTCTGTGAACCTCAGTTTCCCCATGTCTACCTCCTAAGACTGTGTGGGAAGGAAAAGAGAATCCATGTTCACATGATACATAGTGAGTGCTCTGAAAAAGTAGATATTTTTAGTTGCTCTTGTTACTATCATCATTTAATTCTCCAAACAGCGTCATAATCTATTTTATAGATATGGCTACTAAGGCTCAGAGGTAAGAGGGTTGTCCAGGGAGTATAACCTTGGTACTGTGATTCCAACCCAATCTCACACCAGAACTCATATTTCATACTACCCTAGACCATACTGCCTTTATCAATCAGTTTTAAATAAAAGGATTACAGAAAGTAGAAAAAGTAAATATGGGCTTGTTTGCAAATATCCATAAACCGAAAGTTGGCGTGATATGTTAAAGTTCTCCAGAGAAGGCAGGGCGTGGTAGCTCACACCTGTAATCCTAGCACTCTGGGAGGCCGAGGCAGGAGGATCGCTTGAGCTCAGGAGTTCGAGACCAGCCTGAGCAAGAGTAAGACCCTGTCTCTACTAAGACAGAAAAAATTAGCCAGTCAACTAAAAATGAAACAAAAAATTAGCTGGGCATGGTGGCTCGTGCCTATAGTCCCTACTACTTGGAAGGATGAGGCAGTAGGATCACTTGAGTCCAGGAGTTTGAGGTTGCTGTGAGCTAAGCTGACTCCACGGCACTCTAGCCCAGGCAACAAAGTGAGACTCTGTCTCAAAAAAAAAAAATAAGTTCTCCAGAGAAAAGAACCAATAAGATGTGTGTGTGTGTGTGTGTGTGTATATACACACACACATTTACATATTAATATGTATGTTGTGTATTGGTTGTATACTATACTATAGTGTATATATACTATATATTTTATATGTAATGTATATATACATTATTATATATAGTATTGATATCCTGTATAATACACAGTATATACATATAATAGTATACATAGTATATGTGTATAGATGATATATAGTATACAACCAATATATAATCTATATATACACACATATATACACACACACGCACATTGCGTTGGTTTCTCTACAACTATGTGAGCCAATTTACTTAAATTTCTCTCTCTCTCTGTGTATATATATAAAAAATATATAATATATATTGTAAATAACTTGTCCAATAAATATATATAAGGTTAAGGAGATTGTCCATTAAAAATACACACACACACACACACACACACACACACACACACATACTATATATTATAAATATACCAGAGAGCAAGCTTTATTTTAAGAAATTGGCTCATGCGATTGTAGAGGCTGGCAAGTCCAAAATCTGCAGGGTAGCCTGACAGGCTGGAGACCCAGGGAAGAGCTGATGTTGCAGTTGTGAATCAAAGGCAGTCCAAAGGCAGAATTCCTTCTTCCTTGGCTGACTTCAGTCTTTTTCTCATAAGGACTTCCACTGATTGGATGAGGCCCATTGTTGTTATAGAGACATGATCTACTTTACTCAAAGTTTACTGATTTAAATATTAATCTAATCTTAAAAAAACACCTTCAATTAAAAAAAAAAGCATTGACATCTAGACTGGTATTTAATCAAATACCTAGGTACCATGATCTAGCCAAGTTGACACAGAAAATTCACCATCACAAGTGGGAATAGATATCTCTGGCAAATATAAAACCCAGACTAGAATGCTTGAGCTGAAGTACTATCCTTAATCGACTTCCACTATCAAACTGCTTAAGTTTTGACTGGGTATTATTCCTAACTTCTTAAAACCCACATACCTTTAAGACATTTTTGACTGCTCAGATGAACTAAGATTATTAAAACAAAACAAAAAACAAAACAAAAAATCCATTAGAGAGAAATACAGCCTGTGAGTTTCTTTTACATAATCCAAACTCCAGGGTGAGCTATTATTTTAAAAATAAAGAAAGTGTTGTAATGTATCCCCTCTGTTTCTTGTTGTTAAGTTATACAATTTTTTCATAACAAGAACAGAGTCATTAAAAACAGATGTTGGGATATTTTTTGGAAGGTGGAGATTAGTTTATTTCCTAGACAAAATTGAAAAAATTTTTTATTATAATAATGCAAAAATATGAATTTCCCATAGTGACATCTGCAACAGGGCTGCATTTCACCTGTGCAGATGGTCTTCTGGGTCCGCAGTCAGGAATACATGGCTTCCCCTCTCATCCTCTGTCCTGGCTTCAAGGTGTTGGGAGCAGAAGGATTTGTTCCCATCCACCTGCCCTCATCCACTAGGCCTTGTGTTGGAAGAAGGTTGTGCAAGGCTGGGGAAGTGACCTTCAGCCAAGGAATCCAGCCGAGGTAACTGGCTGTGACAGAGCTTGCTGGTTGGCTACCTGACATCCATCCCCCCTTTTCTAAAATAACAAAAATTAATAAAAGCAGTGTACCCAAATAAAGAACAACATTTCCTAGTCAAAGGATGAAGTGCTCTTTGTTTTATTTGCTCTTGCTCCTGGAATGTGGATGTAATGGTTGGCATCCTAGCAGTCATACTGAATTAGGAGGTAAGAAGTTAGTAGCCAAACACAATGGAACTTCTTCACAAAGCTCCTTCATAAAGCCATCATACCAGCTCTGCATTTCCCACCTCCAGAGTTCTTTTATGTCAAAGAAGAAACCCTCGTATACTTAAACCATAACAGTAAGATCTCTGTTTCTTGCAGCACAATTTAGTCCTTACTGAATCATTAGCCTTGGCAGTGATCAAAGCACTAACCTTCCTTAACATGCTTCATTGAAGGGTAATAGACCACAGACTCAATATAATTTTAAAATCCATTGAGATTTGATACATGGGACAATCCAAAGAATGAAAGAAAGTTCTTGGTTCTTATTACCTTTAGCCGTAAAATAAAAAGCTGTTAGAACAGGAAAAGTACTTTAGAATTCCTTGATTTATCTTTCTGCCCTACCATCCATTTCACAGATGAGAAAATAGGAGCACAAAGTTTAATCCAGCGAAGATATCCAATAACTGGGCCAGAACTCGAACTCAAATCTCCTAACACCAGTTCTTTACCCTGTCGTAATTTTTCCTCCTTGACCTACAAATGGAGATATAATCTGGATGTCGTACATAATTGTGGAAGACACTAGAAACCATTGCACACACTTGGGAATTGTTCGTCTGAATACCGTTTGGGCTACCTTGTAACACAGAATTACCCAACATGCAGTCGCCAAGTTTACTGACAGAATAATTCGAGCTCACACCACAGTGCTCATTCCACACTTGAGCATCACGGAACAGTCCTCACCCAGTGTCCAAAGTGCTGTCCCGCTTTGGGTTTTAGTGCCAATTCTTGTTAGCTGGAGGCAAATTACCTACAGGCCCAACAAAGAAAGGGGACAATTTGGCAACTATTCACCCTTGTCAGATTAGAAGCTGTTCTGGGAAGGCATTTTAATTAGGCAGTGGGAGAGCTGCCACATTTAGAAGCAGCTTCTAAATGGAAGCAGAGAATTTCAGGACTAACTGAAGTTCTTGGTACTTGGATTGCTTTACCATTTAAAAGACAGCCAGTGAATTATTCTCTAGTACTCCAGGCTTTGCAAGATTCAGAACGGTCAAATGGTTTCTTAAGGCTCATGCCTTAATTCTCATTGCACCTCTGAGTACATGGTTTGCAGACAGAACATGGGTCCTTTGATCACTGTCTAATCACTTCAAGCTATGCACCATATAAATGGTGACTGTTTTGATTATTACCTTCAGCTTTTCCAAAAGTGCTAAGAGACAACTCATTTCAGGAGAGGCCTTTACAATTCGTGAATATTAAGTGGGGTTTTCTTTTTTTTTTTTTTACAACCAAAGCAATAAACCTGTAATCATTGCAATGTTCTATATTTATTGGCTTGCTTACAAAAAAAAAAAAAAAAGGAGCTGTAGCTCATTTGAGCTTCAGTGTCTGTATTTTACAGTGTCTCTATTTGAGGAAACAGTGACAGAGAAAGTTCATGTTACCCAGCTCATGAAAGGCAGAGTAAGAACTCCAAGCCAGAATGGAGATCATATTGTAGCAGTCATTCAAATGAGAAATAACAATTTTCATCTTCTGATCTTCTGATTTGTGCCAAACATTTTGGCAATATTTATGGTATCTTGAAGTGAGCATCTACTGAAGTTGCCCAGTTTAGATGCAGAGAAGTAGAAGATGGCATGCTATAGAGCACAGAACACCAGACTAGAAATTGAGCCCTCAGCTCTGTAACTAACAACAGCTGTGACCTTGAGCGAGTCACCCCGCATTGCTGGGCCTCCAGTTCTTTACCTACAAAATGATGTCTTAGAAACCTTTCATCAGAAGAAATATTTTGTAAAATCCCGACGTATAAAACAGATAAGAACAGATGAGTGCTCTGGTGGAAGAGGGGTGCAAGGGTAATCTGCCCTTCCCCCTGGGGATCAGTAGTGGCTGATGCCCCCTTTAGAAGCTTAGGGCACTGATCCTTGTAACTGCAAGTTCCCTTCCATTGCTTGTTTTTTTAACAGTTATTTCCTCTCTCCTAGGCTTTTCCAAAATGAGAGGAAAACTGAAGTATATGGAAAATTCAGGCAACACCCTGTTATTTACCCATCACTTAAACTTTACTTTGGCTCAGAAGACACAGAGCAGAGCTGAATATTGTTATATTTCAGAAAGGGGAGTATTTCTTCAGTGCCCATCTGGAGGCCTTTACCCAAAGTGATTGACAGCTGATAGCTAATGTTTATTTTCACTCCATTGCCTTACGGGGAGAGAGAAATTCATGAGCAGGCCATTTGGAGAAGTGGGAAATATTATCTAAGAACCATAGTCTACAGAACCTGTTCATGGAGGAGCACAAGAGGATGAGGTGGGGAGAAAAGATACTTAGTGCAACCTGAGTCTTCCTCATTATGAACAAGGGAAGTGAGAAACAGAGCCATGTTGCATTAACATTCAGGCTCATTAGAATTAATGCCTTTGGCTGGGTACAGTGGCTCATGGCTGTCATCCTAGCACTTTGAGAGTGTGAGGAAGGAGGATTGCTTGAGGCGAAGAGTTCAAGAGCAGCCTAAGCACCACAGCAAGACCCTGTCTTTACAGAAAGTACAGAAATTAGCCAGGTGTGGTGGCGAGCGCCTGTAGTCCCAGCTACTCAGAAAGCTGAGCGCAGGAGTTTGAGGTTGCAGTGAGCTATGATGATGCCACTGCACTCTAGGCTGGGCCACAGAGCGAGAACCTGTCTCAAAAACAAAAAAAAATTACTGCCTTTCTCACATTGAATGACTCTCAGACATTATTACATGACGCCTGAGATCACCTTGCTCCCGGGTTTTTAACTCACTTTCTGTCTCTCACCTGGGGACTGGGGTTTTGGCTAAATCTTTTTTCCAACAGTTGCCAAGTATGCCCATGCACACATATTTTTTGCGCAGTGAGGCCACATCTATTTGTTCTCATCAAAAAATAAAGTGTTTTTTGCTATTTTCCCTCTGTTTCTGTCACCTTTTAGTCTGTGGCAGCGTCCTGGAAGGTTACAGGCTTGAGAAGCCGCCTCTTACAGCCCATGGGCAGCCTTTCCTCACCCAGCCCCATCTGTAATTGCCACACTCTGCCGAACTGCAGCACCTCTGTGTGGAATCCAGTTCCACGGGTAATCTGAAAACCAAGGTGATCAAAGAGAAGTAGGGATTTGTGCTGTCAAATGGGATTTCCTTTTTTGGACTTGCCTGATTTACAACTCAGTCAGTATGTAAGGCTGAAATAAAACATAGGCCAGGTGCGGTGGCTCACACCTATAATCCTAGCACTCTGGGAGGCCGAGGGGGGCGGATTGTTTGAGCTCAGGAGTTTGAGACCAGCCTGAGCAAGAGTGAGACCCCGTCTCTACCAAAAATAGAAAGAAATTAATTGGACAGCTAAAAATATATAGAAAAAATTAGCCGGGTATGGTGGCGCATGCCTGCAGTCCCAGCTACTCGGGAGGCTGAGGCAGGAGGATCACTTGAGCCCAGAAGTTTGAGGTTGCTGTGAGCTAGGCTGATGCCATGGCACTCACTCTAGCCAGGGCAAAAAAATGATACTCTGTCTCAAAAAAAAAAAAAAAAAAGATATATTGACTTTACAGCAGTATTTAAATATTGTTAAATTTACATCATGGTATTTAAGTTACGAACTATCAGGAGAAGAGGAAACATCACTCAAGGACCTTACCACCTGATCTGGGGAAGGGA
>CAUYSK010008324.1:0-12726 GCA_963575035.1 Avahi laniger
CATGCTACAAATCCGACAGAGGGCTGATAACCAGAATCTATACAGAACTCAGAAAAATCAGCAAGAAAAAATCAAACAGCCCTATCAAAAGGTGGGCAAAGGAGATGAACAGAAACTTTTCAAAAGAAGACAGAATAATGGTCATTTTGATTTTTTATTATTGTTTCATTTTCTTTGTTAAATTTCTCTGATAAGCTTCTGAATTCCTTCTCTGTGTTGTTTTGAAATTCATTGATCTTCTTCAGGAAAGTTGTTTTGAATTCTTTGTCTAAAAGGTCACATATCTCCATCACTCCAGGATTGGTCACTGAACTTTAATGCAGTATGTTTGGTGAGGTGTTTTTTCATTTGCGGATGTTTGTCAGTGTCTTGGCATTGAAGAGTTAGGTATTTGTTTTCATCTTTGCATTCTGGTCTTTTTGAGTTTGTCCTTCTTGAGAAGGATTTCTAGATATTCAAAGGGAATTGAGTGTTGTGGTCTAAGTCTCTGGTCACTGCAACCATGTCAACACTGGGGTGTCCCAAGTCCGGTAATGCTGTGACTTTTGCAGACTCCTCATGGTACCTCCTTCATGCACTTGGGTAAAATACAGGAGAATTCCCTAGATTAGCAGGCAGAGTTGCTCATTATTTTCTGTCACTCTCTGTACTTGGCTGTTGGAATTGGAAGTTGAATGATGTGGGCACTCTCTCATGGCCACCACAGTGAGGACTGCACCAGATCACACCTGAAGGCAGCCCAGTTTCGCCCAGAGACTGCTGCCTGGTGACTGCTGCCTGGCTACCTCTGATGTTTATTCAAAGCCCAAGAACTCTTTAGTCAACAGGTGGTGAAGCCTACCAGGCCTGGGTCCTTTCCTTCAGGGTAGCATGTCTCCTTCTGGCCCAGGGTGTGTCTAGAAATGCCATCTAGGAGCTAAGGCTTGGACTCAGGGGCCTCAGGAGTTTGTTTGGTACTTTATTTTACTATGGCTGAGCTGGTGCCCAAATTTCAAAACAAAGTCCTCTGAACTATTCCCTTTTCTTTTTTCAAGTGGAATAAGACTTCCTGGTTGCACTGCCTGGAGTTGGGATGGTGACACAGTTGCTGGTTTGGCTGCCACCACTGGTGTCTCACTGGATCATGTGCATCCCCATTCACTAGCTCTGAGCCCAACACCACTGCAGGAATTGCCTAAGGACTGCAGCCTTTGTGGCCCAAATGCCTTATGAATTTAGTCCAGGCTGCTTTAGCTAGTGACGAGGCTAGTTGGAACTCCAATTTCAGGGCAGAGAATTTCCCTCTGGCTGGGCTGGTCTAAATGCCCCTTCTGTGGGTACCAGCATGATTTTGTCCTATGTTGTGTTCACCTGTGCCAGGGTGGCCCTGAGTTTCAATGCAAAGTCCCACAATCATTTCATTCTCCCTTCCTTAGCCACCTAGATTGTATTTCCATGTGGTGTACTGGTACAACACTGGCAGGGGTAGTGTAGGCAATGCAAGACTGTCTTTTCTGCCCTCTGGAGTGCCTCTTTCCTTGATATAATGTTAAAGACAGTAGTATGATCACTCGCCTGATTCTGGTTCTTCTGAAGATACTTATTTGTATAGATAATTTTTGAATTTGGGGATTGTGCAAAGGGATGATTGCCAAAGATTTCTATTTGGCTGTCTTGTTCCACCTATGTCAGAAATTTAAACAAGAGAAATAGTGCCACAAAGTTTAAAATCTGTCCCTTAAAGAAAGAAATGTTGTCTATGCCATTCCCTGTTTTTTACTATGAGCTCACAGACCTTTTGTTTTCTACTTACGGTGCTTACCACATTCTATGTAAATATCTAGTGATGTTTTGAAAAATTATTTTATTGCCACCAACCACCGTGAAGGCCTCTAGAAGATGAATGGTTTCTCTTAGTTATCCTTGTGTTTCTGCTGGTACCACCTTGAGTTAGTACTTTTTTTTCTTTAATAATTGTTCACTTGGGAAACATTTCTTGAGCACCTAATACATGTAAGGATGATAATAAAAATATTCAACCATGCTAGGCATAAATGAAGTTCTTGGCAAATTTTGATTCTGCTCCTTTATCTTCTCTGCCTAACTAACCCCTATTCTTTCTTTAGTACTCATCTCAGAACCCTGTTTTGCCCCCACTATAGGCAATTTCATTATTCTTTCCTCTGTGGTACCATTCTGAGATGTGCCTCTCTTACCCTAAGTAAACGATAACTGGTTTGTACATTTGTTCCCTTCATGAGCTTATAAACACCTTGAGAGCAATGGATTTGATTTCTTAAATTTGGCACCATGTTTGATAGATAGTAAGGTGTTTAATAAACCTTGGAGTAATGGACAAATAGTCATGTGTGCATTCGCTAGTTGTTTTGTTCCATACTTAGGAGAAAAGACTAATCATGTTTCACATGAAGATAATTTTTGGAACTCCCATCTCCATAATTAGAAAGAAGAGCTAGTGAATTCTTCTGGACTAACTAAAGTCTTTTCCTTAAGCCTATCTTTGGCTTTCTGCTTTACCAGTAATAACAAACTTTGAGATAAAGAGTCATGAGAGTATAAACCTATTATCCTCTGTTGTTAATGAGTTACCATACTACACATCAAAGTGCTGAAAGGAAAATGGGACTGGAATTCCACATCAGAATTTTGTGAAGAAAAGGAAACTTTCAGAAATGCATTTAAGGTTAAATACAAATTTCCATGACACAAGTCAGCAATAGATTCATATTTTTTCTTTCTCTTTTTATTGTTTTTATCTAGTTGTACATGCTTGAATAGAATGTGAGAGAATAGAACGGTGTTCACCAAAGTTAATGTACAAAAAGGTTTATTTACTACAAAAATACTGAGGAGAGGGGAAAGATGGCTTAACTAGAGGCATTGCTTGCCAGAGCATCAGGAGGGAAGATTTCAGACAAAGGTAACGGGGGAGGGAATGCAGCTCATGTGTAGGTTAGAGAGAGAAGTGCCAGAAGTGGGGACCACATGGAGGAAAATTGTGAAGCAGAGAAGGAAGAAGATAAAGAAAGAAAAAAAAAAAGACATCAGCGAGGATCAAAGCCAGTGAGGCTCAGAGCCTAGTAAAGGGGATCCCTTTCTCCCTCCCACACTCCTTTGGTGAGCAGTAGGCTACCAAACTGGAAGCTTTACCACCTCAACAAGCCAAGGCATGGTGGCAACCAGTGAATTAGGAGAACTTTCATGATCCTGTATCTTGGACATTTTGTGTGGGGTTTTTCTCCAAGGAGAGTGACTCAAGAGGCTGGAGAGCTGGCTTTCTCCCATTCAGACTCTTGTCCTTCTTTTCTCCTTCACCATCTGAAACTGGAAAAGTAGTTTGAACTGACAATTTGACGAGTGGCCTCCTCTCCCCAGATGGTGTGTCCTCCAGTCCGAGTTTTTCCACAGAGAGTGGGGTCCATTACTTTCCCCTTGAGGACCTGCAGTGGACCTGGGGTGCCTGAGCTGGGATCTCCCTGGCTTCTGGCATTTCTCAGAGATTCACAACAGCAGATCACACATGCAGACTGGATCCCATGTCCTCCGGACTCAAGCAGGTTGCTGAGGTACAGAGGGCATATTTGGCAGCTGGACTTGAGAGGTGAGGGAGCCCATTTGGGCATAACTGATGAGAGTATATGCAAGGGTCTGAAATGCAGCAATCTGGGATAGCACCCATCCATCCCCAGGAAAGCTGCACCATTGGACTAAGATGGGTCCTTTTGAGGGATAGATCCTAGCCTGGGGTACCATAGTAACCAAGTATAGGTCATTCAGTAGCACCCATTTGCAACCAGATACTAGAGGACAGAGGAAACTCAAGAGGGGCAGAACGCATTCCTGACAGCCAGTTGGGGAGTTGTAGCCCCTTCCTCATGATCAGTTCTTCTGGTCTGGAGAGCCTGCCTTGATCATTCTCCTAGCAGCTCCCCCAAGCAGCTGCAAAAACAATCTCTGAGTCCTGCAGAGACTTTGCAAAGCCTTTCTGGGTCCGCCAACATAACGACACCCAGCCTCACTTCTCCACCTGCCTTTCCTGTTGTGGAGATCAGGTAACCCCTAGGGAGGTATAGGATCCCTCTCAAAGCCTGGGGCATTCAAATGCTTCTCCCAATAGACTAGAGCTTACTATAGGCGCAGAGATTAAGCCAAGGGAACAAATATAACTCACACTGCTGGGAAGAAGTGAAGACAGCAGGATAGAAGTGACCCAAGGGGATACTGCTTTTGGAGAGAAACAAAAGTTACAGGCAGCTTGACATGTGAGGGATCTCCCTCTTCTTCTAAAGAAATTGGGCTGATGTGGGACCTGCTCGGAGTCTGTGCAGGGACATATCACAAGAAAGAAGGGGCAATAGAGATCTGGTGCCTGCTAACCCCAAGTTTCTGCAAGTGAGGCATCCTGATATTTCTGGTGCACAAAGCCAAGATCCAGCCTTCCAGCAGTAGCCTTTGTATCAACTCTGCCAGGCCATGAAGAGAACAGATGTGCCCTTGTATTGTGCCCTGTGACTGGGGACCATGCATGCCTCCTCACCAACATGGGAGCTGAACAGAGGAGGAGTCTCAAATGTCAAAAGCACCACTTGGTGACCCATGAGTGACTGCCCCAGTAAGTCCTAGGTGTGGGCCTTCCTACACGGAACCTGGGCTCTTGAGACAAACCTCTACCTGTGTGACTGGGCATCAGCAATTCCCATGCTGGTGGAATAGTCCTCAATAAAGGCAGCTGTGCCCTTGAAATCCCCAGAGTCAGATTTGAAGCTCTCACTGAGACTGAGTTTGAGGCTCTGACCCTGTAGCTCCTGAGTCCTCATTATACCCATGCCTCCACCCCTGAGACTCCAGAGTTGTGCCAGGCATCCAAGACCCCAATACTGAATCCCCACCCCTAGTTCTGAGCCAACAGAACCTCCCTAAGGCCCAACAATTCACTCAGGACCACCGCCCCAACCTTGAGTATCTGTCACTCCTGGGCTTGGTTCAAGAGAGTCCCCAACAAAGGAGAATAGGTGCTCTGTCTTCCTATTTACTCAGAACCAAGAGAAGAGGATCCAGATGAGAAGAAATCAGCAAATGACAATATGAAAAAACAAAATAGACACCCTATAGGGAACACAGTGGAGCTACAGTAGTGGACTCTACCCACAAGGAAATTACTGAAATGACAGAAATGGAAGTCAGAATATGGATGGCAGATAAGATGAATAGAATTGAAGAGAAAGTTCAAAAAAAATAAAAGAAACCACCCAAATATTTGAGGAAATCAAGGGACAAAAATAAAAAAGTCACTAGAGAAGTAGATAACATAAGAAAAGACATAATAGAATTTAAAGAAATGAAAGAGTCATTTAGAGAATTTTAAAGCACAGTAGAAAACTTTAACAACAGGCTAAACCAAGGAGGAGAAAGAATCTTAGAGCTTGAAGACAAGTCTTTCAAGATAAACCAGTCATTCAAAGAGGCAGAGAGGAATATAGAAAAGTCCAAGCAATCACTGAGAGAGACATGGGACTATGTAAAGTAAACTAACATTTGAATTGTAGATATCCTTGAGGGTGAATAAGAGCTAAAAGCATGGGAAACCTATTAGAGGAAATTATCATGGAAAACTTCTCTGGCATTGCCAGAAATTCAGACATTTAGATACAAAATGGACATGGAACACTGGGAAGATTTATAGCAAATAGGTTATCTCCAAGACATATAGTAATTAACCTGGCCAAAGTCAAAATGAAGGAGAAAATTCTGCAACAGCAAGATGAAAACATCAAACAAACTACAAAGGAAAATCCTTCAGATTAAATGTAAACTTTTCAGCCACAAACCTATAAGCCAGCAAGGATTGGGGCCCCAACTCCAGTTGTCTTAAACATACAAATGACAGCCTAGAATTTTGTATCCTGCAAAACATAGTTTCACAACTGATGGTGAAATTAAGTCTTTTCTAGACAAGAAAACACTGAGGGAAATTGCCATGATCACATCCACTCTACATCAAATATACAGAACAGCACTATACACAAAACAGCACAACACAGTCCCACCAGCATAAATTTACTTAAAAAAAGAAACTCAAACTCACAACTCTTATGAAACACTAGAACAAGAGATTAAAAAAAGTAAAAAGGGACTACCCAACAAGAAGAACAGACCAGCATTCCACATATCAATGCTATCAATTAACATTAATGAACTGAAGATTCTCTCAAAAGACATGGGCCGGCTGAATGAATGAAAACAACACAGCCCATACCTTCTGTCTCCAGGAAACACATCTAAACCAAAAGGACACATACAGACTCAACATGATAAGATGGAAAAAAATATTTCATGCAAATGAAAATCAAAAAAGAGCAGATGTAGCCATTCTCATATCATATAAGATTGACTTTAAGCCATCAAAATGTAAAGAAAGACAAAGAGGGTCATTATATAATGGTAAAGGGAGAAAATCAACAAGAATACATAATAATCTTAAATACATATGCAACCAACATAGGAGCTCCCAGATTCATAAAGCAAATTTTACTTCAGCTAAGCAAAGAAAGAAATAGCACTGTTGTAATTGCCATGGACCTCAACACCCTACTGTCAGAGCTTGCCAAATCATCAAAGCAGAAAATAAGTAAACAAGGGACACAAACTAAGTTCTAAATCAAGTGGACCAAAGACATTTACAGAACATTCTACCCCAAAACTGGAATATTCATGATCCTCAATAATACATGGGATATTCTCCAAGACTGGTTATATTTTAGACCACAAAACAGGTCTCAACAAATTCAAAAAAATTGAAATCATACCAGGTACCTTCTCATGTCACAGCAGAATAAAACTAGAAATCAATCACAAGAGAAACACTCAAACTTACACAAAGTCATGGAAATTAAACAACTTATTGCTGAATGATTATTGTGTCAGGACTGAAAGTAAGATGTAAATCAAACAATTCTTCGAACTGAATGACAAAGGGGACACAAGCTATCAAAACCTATAGGATACAGCAAAAGCATTCCTCAGCGGAAAATTCGTAACCTTAACTGCCTATGTGAAAAAGACAGAAAAATCACAAATAACAATCTAATGTCACACCTCAAGGAACTAGAAAAGAAAGAACAAACCAAATCCAATTCCAGAAGAAGAAAAGAAATAATGAAGATAGGAGCAAAACTAAATGAATTGGAAAAGAAGAAAATAATACAAAGGACTAATGAAACAAACAATTGGTTCTTTGAGAAGATAAACAAAATCAACAGAACTTTTGCTAGAATGGGAAAGATAACATTATAACTGATACCACAAAAATACAAAACGTCATCAATGAATAGTATGTAAATCTCTACATGCATAAACTGGAGAATGTAGAGGAAATGGACAAGCTCTGGAAACACACCACCTCCCAAGACTCAATCAGCAAGAAACAGAACTCCTGAACAGTCCAATAATAAGCAGTGAGATTGATACAGTAATGAGAAAACCTCCTGGTGGGGGTGGGGGGTGTGAGAGGCGCTCTGGACCAGATGGATTTACAGCTGAATCCTGCCAGTTGTACAGAGAAGACCTGGTGCCCATAATACAGAAATTATTTCATAATATTGAGAAGGAGAGAATCCTCCTTAACTCATTTATTGAACTAATATCACCTTGATACCAAAGCTAGGAAAAGGCACAACTAAAAAAGAAAACCACATACCAATACTTCTTATGAATATTGATGCAGAAATCCTCAATTAAATACTTGCAAACTGAATTCAACAGCATATATAAAAAAAAAAATCCACCTGCACCAAGTAGACTTCATGCAAGGATGGCTCAATATACATAAATCGATAAACGTGATTCATCACATAAAACAAAAACAAGGGCCATATGATCATCTTAACAGATGCATAGAAAACATTTGACAAAATCTAGCACCCATTTATTATAAAAACCTCAACAAACTAGGCATAGAAGTAACATATATTAGAATTATAAAAGCCATATATGAAAAACCCAGAGCCAATGTCATACTGAATGAGGAAGAGCTGAAAGCATTCCCCCTAAGAACTCGATGAAGACAGGAATTTCTACTGTCACCTCTTATATTCAACATACTTGTGGAAGTCATAGCCAGAGCAACCAGACAAGAGAAGAATATTGAGGGCATTCAAATTGAGCAAAAGAAGGTCAAACTATTGCTCTTTGCTAATGATATGATCTCATATCTAGAAAACTCTACAAAGTCCAGCAGGAGTTTCCTGGAATTGATAAATAAATTGAACAAAGTCTCTGGATACAAAATTGATATACATAAATCAATAGTAATTCTATATCCTAATAACACTCAAGCCAAGGGTCAAATAAAAACTCAATACCATTTACAATAACTAGAAAGAAAATAAAATACCTAGGAATATAATTAACTAGGAAGATGAAAGATCTCTGCAAGGAGAATGAAGAAACTCTGAGGAAAGAAATCGCAGAGTATACAAACAAATGGGAAGACATACCATGCTCATGGATAGGTTGAAGTAACATTGTTAAAATGTCCATACTGCCCATAGTGATTTACAAATTCAGTACAATCACCATCAAATTACCAAGGTCGTACTTCAAAGATCTTGAAAAAATAATTCTATGTATCATTTGGAATGAGAAAGGAGTCAGAATAGCCAAAGCAATCTTAAGCAAAAAGAACAAACCTGGAGGTATCACGTTACCAGATTTCAAACTACACTACGAGGCTATAAACAAAACAGCATAGTATTGGTATGAAAATAGAGACATAGACCAATGGAATAAAATGAAGAACAGAGATATGAAACCATTCTCATATGGCATGTGATTTTTGACAAAGAAGACAACAATATACACTGGGGAAAAGAAGCCCTGTTCAATAAATAGTGCTTGGAAAATTGTGTAGTCACATGAAGAAAAATTAAACAAGACCACTACCTCTCACCACTTTCAAAAATTAATTCAAGATGGATAAGAGACTTAGACCTAAGACATGAAACTGTAAGAATTCTAGAGGAAAATATAGATGAAACTCTTTTAAATATTGGCTTAGGCAAAGAATTTATGACTAAGACCCCAATGGCAATCTTGGCAAAAATAAAATTTAATAAAGGAGATGTGATTAAATTAAAAAGTTTCTGCACAACAACAGAGCCAATACACAACCTACAGAATGGGAGAAAATATTCCCAAGCTGCATATCTCATAAAGGGCTAATAACAAGAATTTACAAAGAACTCAAGCAAATCAGCAAGAAAAAAATGAACAACCCACCCCATTAAAAAACAGGCAAAAGACATGAACAAAAACTTCTCGAAAGAAGAAAAATGAATGGCTAATAAACATGATGCTCAATGTCCCTGATCATTAGGACAATTCAAATTAAAACCACAATGAGATATCACCTTACCCCAGTTAGAATGGCATTTATCAAAAAGTCCAAAGACAATGAATGATGGTGTGTCTGCAGAGAGAAAGGAACACTTATGCACTGTTGATGGGACCGCAAATTAATATAACTTCTAGGGAAAACAGTATGAAGGTTCCTCAAAGAACCAAAAGTAGACCTCCTATTTGATCCAGCAATCCCACTATTTGGTATTTTCCCAAAGGAAAAAAAGACATTTCATGAAAAAGACACAAGCACGCAAATGTTTATTGCAGCACAATTGACAATTGCAAAGATGTGGAATCAACCCAATGTCTATCAACTCTTCATGAGTGGATTAATAATATGTGGTATATGTATACCATGGAGCACTACTGAGCCATAAGAAAAGATGAATTAATACCTGCTGCAACAATATATACGAAACTGGAGACTATCATCCTAAATGAAGTATCTCACGAATAGAAAAACAAACACCACATGTACTCACTATTTTTTTTTCAGAGCATTATGAGGGTACAAACATTATGATTACACTTTATATCTTTGCCTCATCCAAGTGAGGGTTAAGGGCATGCCCTTCCCCCCTGCAATGCTCCCTGTGTTCTTTAGTTCTGGGTTTACCTCTATTCCCCTAGTCCCTGGAGAGTATTACTGCCATGTGATCACCTTAGTGTTGATCAGTTAGTACCAATTTGATGGCGAGTACAAGTGGAGCCCATTCTTCTGATCTTGTGGTGCCTCACTTTGGATAATGGGCTTCAGCTTAATCCAGGAAAGTAAAAGAGGTTCTAGATCACTGTTGTTTCTTAAGATTGTATAATATTCCATTGTATACATATAGCAAATTTTAATAATTCACTCATGGATTGACAGGCTCTTGGGTTGTTTCCACATCCTTGTAATAGTTAATTGTCCTGCCATAAACATTCGGGTGCAGATGTCTTTATCATAGAATGCTTTTTGCTCTTTTGAGTAGATGCATAATAGTGTTATTGCTGGATTAAATGGTATTTCTAGTTTTAGCTCTTTGAGGTATCTCCAAATTCTTTTCCACAGATGTTTCACTAGTTTGCAGTCCCACCAGCAGTGTAAGAGTGTTTCTGTCTCTCCACATCATCGCCAGAATTTGTTGTTCTGGGATTTTTTGATAGGACCAATCTCACTGGGGTTAGGTGATATCTCATGGTGGTTTTTTTTGTTTTGTTTTGTTTTGTTGTTTTTGTTTGTTTTTTTGAGACAGAGTCTCACTCTTTTGCCAGGGCTAGAGTGCTGTGGTGTCCATGTAGCTCACAGCAACCTCAAACTCCTGGGCTCAAGCAATCCTTATGCCTCAGCCTCTCGAGCAGCTGGGACTACAGGCATGCGCCACCATGCCCGGCTAATTTTTTCTCTATATTTTTAGTTTTCCAATTAATTTCTTTCTATTTTTAGTAGAGACAGAGTCTCACTCTTGCTCAGGCTGGTTCAAACTCCTGAGCTCAAACAATCCGCCCGCCACGGCCTCCCAGGGTGCTAGGATTACAGGCGTGAGCCACCATGCCCAGCCCTCATTGTGGTTTTGAAATGCATTTCTCTAATGATTAGAGATGTTGAGCATTTTTTTTTATATGTTTGCTTGCCACTATTCTGTCTTTTTTTGAAAAGTTTCTGTCCATTTTCTTTGTTCATTTGTTGATGGGGTTGT
The DNA here is from genome assembly GCA_963575035.1 of Avahi laniger. Classification (NCBI taxonomy): domain Eukaryota; kingdom Metazoa; phylum Chordata; class Mammalia; order Primates; family Indriidae; genus Avahi; species Avahi laniger. The sequence continues at coordinate 11,079 of CAUYSK010008324.1, forward strand.
TTGATTTTTTCTTGTTGATTTTTTTGAGTTCTATATAGATTCTGGTTATCAGCCCTTTATCAAATGTGTAGAGATCAAATATTTTCTCCCATTCTGTAGGCTGTCTATTTGCTCTAATGACAGTTTCCTTGGCAGTGCAGAAGCTTTTTAATTTCAGGTTCTTCTTCAAGAATTCCTTGCCGAGAGGAGAAAATGGCGGAGTTAGGGTAGCCTCCCAGATCCCTGCTTCCAGAGAGGGAGACGTAGATCCCGGTCTGCTACACACGATCGGATCGCTCTCCCACAAAAACAGCAAGGGGAATCAGTGGAGATTCAGCAGGGGACACACAAATCAGGAAAAAGAATAACAAGAGATAGGAATACAAAACCTGGAAAGTGCGGACAGATGACAATAGAGAGAGGAGCGTGCGACGGCGGCGCCAGCCTGGCCAGTAAGTGCACCGGGACAAGTCACGCATGGGACAGTCTAGTTTCCCCACTGACTTACAAGCCCTCTGAGAGACAGGGGCTCGTGTGAAGTGGATGTAGAATTGGGTTTGGAAATGTGGGACTCAGTGGAGAGGAGACACGAGCGGGAAGCATCTTGAACTTCCCAGTGCTCCGTGCCAGGAATATACCCCGGAGACAGTTAGGACTCAGGAAGCTGGTCTCTGGCACCCAGCGGGTCCTGAAAGGGGAGGTGATTACTGAGTAGAGGACTCTAACCTGGAACCTACCGCTGGCAACTGGAAATGCTCAGGGTGGGCCAGTAGAAGGGAGAGCTGTTGAGGGACTGGCGTAAGACTGGGGGAGGGAGATACAAAGGAGACAATGGTGGAGCATCCTGGTGACTCGACTGACTCCCAGAAGGACTCCTTTCCCCTAGCCCGGAAACTCTGGCAGTGAGCTCTCCCCTTCTGGGACCTAAGGTCACTTGGCCGAGGCATTTCTTTTGAGCGGTGAATTCTGAGTGCTTCCTTGCATGTAAGGGGAGGATGCCTGAGGAGGCTGAAAGCGCTGGGGCATTGGGCAGCCTGATAGAGCGCCCCTCCCCCCGGCCAGAGCCTTCTGTGCGGCTTTGGAGCTTGCAGCAGAGAATCATAAAGAACCAGTCCCCCTCTGCGACAAGCTCCAGTCCCTGGGGATTTGGCACTGACCAATAGCTGACAGCCCAGTGACTTTCCTCGTCAGATTGGTTCAGGCCATCCGATTCCACCGCATTCCTGCCTCCGGTCAGCTACCAACAGCGCCCGAGTAATCCCTCCCGTCAAGAGGACCCTGGACAACATACTAGCAGCTTCCTCTAGTGGTAGAACAAAACAAAAGTAACAGCGGATTCAGATGGGAAGGACCCAGAGAAAGATATCTAGAAGTATGAAAAATCAAATGAAAAGCACACCCCCAAAGGGGAACACCAGCTCCCTAGCAATGAATGCTAACCAGGCCCAGAATACTAAAATGACAGGAGAAGAATTCCAAACATGGATTATAAGTATGCTCAATGATATACAAGGAAAAATGGATAACCATCACAAGGAAACCACAAAAAAAAAATCCAAGAATTGGAAGAAAAATTCTCTAAAGAAATTGAAATATTAAAGAAGAATCAATCTGAACTCCAGGAAATGAAGGACTCATTCAGGGAACTTCAAAACACTGTGGAAAGCAT
>CAUYSK010008327.1:0-14434 GCA_963575035.1 Avahi laniger
GGGTATATGTGTACACAAAGAGTGCAATGTGCACCACGCAATGGGATGGACATATTTGAAACCTGGACTGAGGGGGGGAGGGGGGGCAAGGGCAACACACGTAACCTAAACATCTGTACCCTCATATTATGCTGAAATAAAAGTCCAAAATTGAAAAAAAAAATTGTACTGCTTCTTGTTTGAGATATAATAAACTAAACTTTTGATTTGAAATTGGACATTTCAGATTTAATGACCTAATACTTCGTCCTCTTCCTTCCTTTCTCATTCCAGTCCTACTTGTTTACTTCCCTCTGTCATTCCACATGCTCTCAGCCTTCCCCAACAGCATACTGCCTCTTCTCACATTCCTACTGGACTTTCCTCTATTTTCCCAGGCTTAGATCAGGCTCCTTTTTATTCACTCACACCTGTGTCCCTGCTTTTTGGCTCTTTATGCTCCATAAGAGCTGCCTGGAAGAGAGCCCACATTCCTACTCCTTCTGCCAGGTATGCTCAAGAGCAAGAGCCTCAAATACGTGAGAACCTGGTCCCTTGGAACTGTGTTGCTACAGGATAAAATCTATGCTGCCTGGCCTTGAGTGCCTTTGGGCATCCTGAGATACAGGAGTGAAGAAGACAAGAATAACATAAAAGAATAGTACTTTACATACATGATCTCATTTAATCCTGACAACACTTCTATGAAGCAGGTTATCTATATGCTAGAAATGAAACCAAGGAAATTATAGGTTAAAAAACTTGATGAGGTTTCTCAGAGAAGATATACTAAGCGGTTCCTTCAGTTTCTGTAACACTTCATAATACGAGTGTGCAGTGGACATTGTGGGGAACAGGGAGCAAAAAGGAGGGAGTAGGATAACTTACAACACATATTCAAGAGGGTCTTCCCACTACAATCGACTCAAAAGCAACAATTAGAAAATTTTTGGTTTAAAAGAAAGCTTTCTTTTGTTATGAGTTTAGATCTGTTTTGTCATAAATCAATGAAAACTAGCCCAAACTGGCTTAAGCAAAAGCAGAATTTACTGGTCACATAACTGCAGAGTCCTGGAGAAGGGCAGGCTTAGAGTCTGGCTGGGGGTTCAAATGCTGTCATTGGGACCCAGTTTCTTGGTTCTGCTTTCTGCTTTATTAGTTCCAATCTCTGGAGCAATATGTTAGTAAAATGGTGGCAACAGCTCCAAATTCTCTATCTTCTTATATTCAAGATCGGTCAGAAATAAAATAACTTCCCCAAATGTCCCAGAGAAAGTCTCATCATATCTCATTGGCATTTATTTCATTGTGTGAACAAATGTGAATAATCGCTATGGCCAAAGCCATATCAGTCAAATGAGATATGGTTGATGGTTTAGTCCTAAGTCTTATGCTCTACAAATGGAGTTGTGGGATGACATGCCACCTGAGCCAAATGGACCAATAAGGGAAGAGTCCCAAATGGATGTTTCCTGATAAGGTAAATGAATGCCTGGTAACCAAAAGATATCAAAGGTCTTTTATATGCCTCTAATAAGTAAATGTCCCAGATAGGGGATTAATAGCTATTAAAGGCTAATAATTCATAACATCTACTGAATCATTATTATGTACCAGACACTATGTTAAGCACTTTACATATATTATTTCAAAATGCCTCACAACCACCCTCTAAGTACTGGTATTAACTAAATCTTACAAATGAGAAAAATGAGGCCCAGAAGTGTGAAGTCACTAACCCAAGGTCCCATACCTAATAAGTGGGTAAACTGTTATCAACTAAGACTATTGTCAAACTCTAATGCTTTCCAGGTTAATGTATTTATTAGTATAATGGAGAAGTTCTGATGGAGATAGGGGGTTGTGCTAAGGGGACCAAAGTGCTTACAAGGAGATAGGACAAAGTTCTGTGTTTGAGTGTTAGAAAAAGACCCCCTTGAAACAACTGGGTTAATTTAGCCAGTAAGTAACAGAAAATTTTATTACAAACGTCTTAACCAGTAGAAATTTATTATCTCACCTTCCAGAAGTCTCGAGGCAGGCAGTTCCAGGGTTGATTCATTCAGCAGTGCTACATCAAGGAATCAGACTTTCTTCTTCACTATCTGGCATTCACCATCCAGTTTGTCCATCATGGCCACAAGATGGCTGCAACAGCTCCAGGCACAACATCTAAACTTTGTCCAAAGACAGAAAGTGAAATTTCTCCTTTAGTGTCTCCTCTTTATCAGTATGGAAAACCATTCCCAGGAGTCCCACGGCAGATGTCTTCTGCTATATGACTTGAATGTGTCCCTTCCAAAATTCAAGTGTTGAAATGTAATGGCCAATTTGATAGTATTAAGAGGTGGGGTCTTTAAGAGGTAATTAATACCTCTTAAATTAAGGGTTCCTTCTTTGTGAATGAGATCAAAGTCCTTAGGAAAGAGGCTTCGTGCAGCATTAGGCCCTCTTGCCCTCTGCCTTCCACCATATGAGGACAAAGTATTCCTCGCCTCCAGAAGACACAGCAATCAGGCTCCATCTTGGAAGCAGAAAGCAGGCCTTATAGAACAACCAAACCTGCCAGCACCTTGGTCTTAGACTTCCCAGCCTCCGAAACTGTGAGAAATAAATTTCTGTTCTTTATAAATTATCCAGTCTCAAGAATTTTGTTATAGCAGCACAGACAGACTAAGAAATTTCAATGACCAGAACTGGGTCTCATGCTTTACCCTAAGCCAAATCTCTGCTGAAAGAGAACAGGATTGGTCCCTTCAGGAGAAAGGTCCATTCCCTCAGCTCTAGAGCCAGGAACAGGGTGAGGCATTTAGGTTACAAAAGGAGGCACTCACTCTCAGGGTTCTGTTTTTGTAACAACCTTTCAGTACCTACATAAATTGTGTGCACACTGGATGATCTTCAGAGTGAGGGCCTCTTTAGGTTTCATGTGCTAGGTGCCTCAGTTGCCTTACCTACATCCCATCCCTGCTCAGCATACTGCCTCCTCCCAGCACTTGAAGAGAATCTGGAGTACTTTTAGGATAAAATTAGAAGGAGATGGCTTTTGAAATGACAATCAACGTTTCAGTGTAAGGTACACATGACTTCTGTCATGTCTCACCCATCAAGTATGCATATAAAGCCTGGTCTGACTTTGACACTGGGCATTTAACATCTCTGGACCTTTGTACTAGGTGATCGTCAAGGTTTATCACAGCTTTCAAGTCCAGGGAATCCTGCTAGGTACTTTTTAATCAAGTAACATCTAAGGACTGATGTTAAAGAAGCTGAGCAATAAGGAGACTGATACTATTTGAGTTCACAGGAGGAAAAAATTGTATGTCTGCCTCCAATCTTTCCCCATAAACTTCTCTCTCCATTACTACCTCTTCTACTCCCCCACCACCAACACACATGTGCACAATAAATCATACAGCTGTTAGAAGTATATTTTCTCAGTGCAGAACTATAGTAGACACTGATGCACCACTCAGCTTGCCCACTTCTGGGACTGAGGTACTCATTCCCTCAGCTGTTGGGAGGGTTGTTGACTGATTTCTGTCAGCTGAGTCAATCCCCAGGGATTGTTTACAGCTGGATAAAGACACCTCACTCAAAAACGCAACTCCTTCTCTGAGACAGCCTGTATCTAAGTGACGGGAAGCGGGGGAGGAGGAGCAATAATGGTCCAGGTCCTTACCTCAATTCGGGACCACCCTACAGGGATATTTCAGCTCCAGAACTCTCTGTGGGGTTTCTTGAAGCCTTTGTTGTAACTGCACCAAGTATAACTTCTGCTCAATTCTGCTTCCTTCACACCCCCACAGGTGTTGATCCTGAGAACACTTCCCAATAAACTTTCTGCATGTAACTCTACATTCAAGAGTTTGCCTCCCAGGGAACCGAAACTGTGACAGGAGCCATAGACCTTTTCTGTTGAAGCTGGGGACATTTCTTTCCTTTTTAATTCTGCTTCTTTCCTTTTCTATTTCTTTATTTTTTGGCCACACAGACTTGTGTAGGTATCACTTAAGTAAAATAGCCCATGGTAAACATACACAGTAGGACACATTTCTTTGTGCTAAAGGAATAAATATGTTCCCTAAATTATTTTAGTAGGATTAACTTGCTCCAAACAGAAGTGCCTGAAATCAAAGCCACATGACACAAATCTGGAGTGATTTTTCTCTGGGTACATGATGACTTCCTCATTTGCAACTGAATACCTTAAATTGGAGTCCTAATCCTGAGAGCCTGCATTCTACTATTTGGAAGAATGGTTCCCTTACTGGGCTCTTCATGGATACTGTGAAAAAGTCCTTATCATTGGAAATATTCATTCTTCATAATGCATTTGTACTGTAACTTTCTGCCCTCAAAATTGAGTAACATTTAATAGGTCTCCTTGACCTGAGTGTTTGTTAATATGTACTTTCTATTAATTTGAAAATCATATACTTCACTGGGCTTTAAATTGGTTCCAAGGGGAATTCTGGCAGCAAGTGAGCAAGTCTTTACCCCCAGGCTCCTGTGTCTGCATCTCTAACGAGAGGAGCTCATGCTGACTGCTGAATTCTTTACATTGGAACAAAGCAAGAATGATGTTTCCATTGGCTTCCTTTATATTGTCTGACAGAGGCGAAAAGACTGCTGTAGATTAAGTTTTCAGCTGTTATTCTGGTCAATCACAATCTATTTGGTCTCTTACGATGACAGAAGTAACATGCTGTCCAAACAGTGATTCATTACCAAGTTCCTTGCTCATCTTGGTTATCAGGTGAGATCAAAACCTCACTATTTTATGAATGGCAATAGGTGAAAACAATTGATTGGGGAATCTGTTTTATATATTTTTCAACATAATACCCATATGCAAGACTTAGATTAACTTTCACCTGCATAAGAACATTACCTTCCTAAATGGTTCTTCTCATTCAAGTCTCTTCAGACACTATAGTAGTCATGGCTTCCCACGGGTTCTTTATAAAGCCTAACCTCACCTAATAAAGCAATTGGTACTAGAAATGGGATGATGCAATAACAATAACATGTGGTATCACCTTAGTGGTCAGAAAGCTTGATGACAAGGACAAACAAACAGGTGGAATGACTATAGATCTATTTAGTTCAATGGCAAAACATTTGGTAACACTATCAGTGCATTAAGTTAATTGCAGATGGTAAGGCTATACCGTTGGTGTTACAATGAAAGAGCGTGGAAAATAAAGTGTTAGTAGCAAGTATTAGGATCTATTGACTCTGTTCACCAAGGTATTATATTAGAAAGATGACTTAAGGAATAAGTGGTTGGTTTCTGAGAAGAAAGGAGAGGATGAAAGAGGATCCAGAAATCTGGGGCCTTGCAGAGTTGGAAAAGCCATTTGCTTGCATAATATGAATGGTAAGAGATAGTATAAAATAAGATCAAAGATTCAAATGTCCAGTAAAACTCAAAGTGACTCCAGGCAGAGATCAAATTAAGGGGGTTGCCTTTCCATGTTTTATTCTAAATAGTTTTAACCATAAACTGAGAAAGGTAGGGCGAGGGGATAAAGAGGCAAAGTAATAAAGGATATTTGAGAACTATGTCTAAAAACTTTTGGTTGTAGTTCTGGCTCACGAAACTAACTAGATGCAAAGATATGACTAAATTTGCAAGGAACTGTACTACTAAAGGAACCATAAGCCTAGACTGAAGTGTCTTGGACTATTCTAGACAGAAAATAAATTTGGGTCCTTCAAACTTCCATGATTAGGAGGCAGACTTCAAAGGCTCTGCAGCCCCTGAAGAGAGCTTGCTCCTCGACATACACTTCAGAAGTCACCAAGTACAATAATGAACAAGGAACAGCTCCCCAGAGGGTATATCCATGAGCCATGGAAATCAACACATAAAGGAGTTCCCTCAGAGTGCAGAATCAGAGCTCAATCAAAGAACTTTCCTATCTTAAGGGCAGGGCACATGCATACCATCTTCCCAGGGAGATTTCAAAATTATTAGTGCCCAAGCAGTAGCTGTTCTGTGCCTCCCATTCTTCTCCTTTCTAAATGGGAATGGTATTTTTTGCTGTGGTTAAAAAAAACTACATATATCAAAAGCCAAAACAGCCTCTATCAGCTGTGGCTCAGTGCGGATTCAGCTCCACGCTATGGGCTGCATTTTGGTCAACTCAAGGTATCTAACTCTGGGACCTAGGTAGGGTAAGGAGTAGCAGCTATCAGGAGAGCATGCTCTTAAAGTGCAGGCAAGGAAGACTGGAGTGGAAGCTAGGCCATATAAGCACATTTAAAGCCTCTAGTCTGTCTGGCATGGCATAAGTTACATCTGCTCACATTTTATTAGCCAAAACAAGGCACACGGTAAAAACCAAAATCAGCAAGGTGGAGAAATATACTCTGTCCATAGTTAACCAATGTTAAGGATAGGAAAGAAAGGGAAAATTGTGAACAGATATTACAATCTACCACCACAATATTTATTGCAGTTATTTGGTCCTAGTTCTCATTGTATTTACCCATTGTATAATATATTGGGTATGTTTGAGTGTGGGCAGATAATTCACCTTTTAACCCACAGGTTGCCAAACAAAAAGAGACCACATCTGCACCATATACAGACAACTACATATAATCCTGAGAGTTTGAACTTTGAGCTAGAGACTGTGAGTAGAAGGGATTTAGTGTTGTATCCCTTAGGGAGTGAGGCAATGTCTTCTGTGAATAGAAAGATGGATGAACCAGTTTGAGGACTAAAAGGACTCCGGCAGAGACATTGGTAGATGTCAGAGTGAATATGATTCACCCAATCATTCAGCCATTCTTGTTGAAGCTGTACATTTGAGACCAAGATACAATTAGAGTATTTTTCCTAATTGTAACCCTGTATCTGCCATCTGGTTAAACAGAAACTCCAGTCTCCTGACAAGTCCCCAATTCCAAAATTATATTCTAGGAGTATTTTAAATGCACTCTAGAACAAGTTCCAAGTTATATGTGCCACTTTCCTGGGCACTTCTACTCGGTTATCTTTTTTCATAGGTTCACTAGCCATTTATACTTTAATCTTCTCCCCATTACTTATTGACACCTTCCAGTTGTAATAGGCTAGGTTATGCTGCACTAACACTCCCTTTCCAAAATCTCAGTAGCCTATAAGGACAAAAGTTTGTTTCTCACTCATATCACATGTTCATCACAAGTCAGCTAGGGGCTGTGTTGCAGAGCTTCCTTACCCTCATCCCAAGGCCCAAGCAGATGGAGTGCCGCCACTATTTAGTAGCCACAACACTGACGGTTGTCATGGCAGAGGGAATACAGAATTTGGTAAGGCATACACTGACTCATAATTCTTCTCCTTAGAAGTGATATATGTTACTTTTCCTCACATGTCACTGGCCAAAGTAGGCCATGTGTTGGTGTCTATTTCAAACAGGCTAGGAAGTATGAGCCTCCCGAAGGAAGGGAACTGCACATCAGGGAATAGTAACAAGGATTTAATGTAGTCTAACTCTCCAGTTAACAAATATGGGGTCCCATCCCTCTACAAGTCAAACACTTTACCCAGTCTAGAAAATCTTAACTATCAACTACTTATTGCTTCAAGCTCAAAGTCAAACATCTAAAAGCTCAGTGCGATATATGGTAGTCTCTACATCAGACATCAACATTTCTAATATGCAATAGTAAAATAGGCATAAATTAAACTGCATTAAACTCTCTCATTCAGAAAGCAGAATAGATTTGAACTAAAAATAAAACCCTAAGCCCTCTGCTAACTGTATGGACCACTCTGAGTCAAGGGGCCCTGAGAAACACCTTAAAACTGAGTTCCCAGCCATGACAGGATGGGAAAGATAATACACAATTACATGCCTATGATTTCCCTCCATAAATATTCATGACTCCTCCTATAACTTGTTAACTATGTATATTTGACCACCCGGCTCAGTGTAAAATTCTGTTTCCTTTTGTCTCTTCTTTGAAGCATATGTGACTGGCTTCTGGCCAGGGCTTTGCTTCTCAACCTGTTGGAATGGTCAGCCAGCAGGTTGCTACCCTTTATGAGAAATAAAGCTCTCCTTTTTCCAAAGTATAAACCTATCTATCTATCTATCTATCTATCTATGTTATCTATTTATTTATTTAGGTTAACAGAGACATACAGACGTAACAGAGACTAAGCCACAACAATAAAATTTCATTCAGCAAGTGTATGGAGAGGCCCCTGCTCCAGGCTTAGAGAACGATCCTGGAAATAGGCCCTGGTTGCTTTTCCTTTAAGTAGCTTCCTTGTTGATTGTTTGCCTATGACACTTTTTTTTTAAACTCTAACATTTTAATAGTGCCTCAATTTATTTTTTTTAATTCAGGATATTATGGGGTATAAACATTTTGGTTACATGAAATGCATTTGCCATGCTCAAGCCAGGGCTAAAAGCATGTCCTTCCCACATACAGTGTGCCCCGTTTCCATCAGCTGTGGGTTTACAAGCCCACCCCCTCTACGCCCCCCACCCACCCCCACCTGACCGGCACTCAGTGAGCATTACTACCATGTGAGCACCTTAGTGTTGATCAATTAGTACCAGTTTTATGGTGAGTACGTGTGGTGCATGTTTTTCCACCCTTGTGATACCTCACTTCGAAGGATGGGCTGAATCTCTATCCAGGATAATATAAGAGGTGCTAGTTCACCATTGTTTTTTGTAGTTGAGTAGTATTCCATAGTATACACATACCACATTTTATCAATCCACTCATGTATTGATGGGCATTTGGGTTGTTTCCACATCTTTGCAATTGGGAATGGTGCTGCTATAAACATTCGAGTGCAGATGTTTTTATTATAGAATGTGTTTTTTTCGTTTGGATAGATGCCGAGTCGTGGGATTGCTGGATCAAATGGTATTTCTATTTTTAGTTCTTTGAGGTATCTCCCAATTTCTTTCCATAGGGTTGTACTAATTTGCAGTCCCACCAGCAGTTAAGTGTGTTCCAATCTTTCCACATCCACGCCAGCATTTGTTATTTTGGGACTTTTTGATAGAGGCCATTCTCACTGGAGTTAGGTGAAATCTCATTGTAGTTTTTATTTGCATTTCCCTAATGATTAGAGATGTTGAGCACTTTTTTATATGTTTGCTGGCCATTTGTCTTCTTTTGAAAGTTTCTGTTCATGTCCTTTGCCCATTTATTGATGGGCTTGTCTGATTTTTGCTTGTTGATTTTTTTGAGTTCTAGATAGATTCTTGCTATCATCCCTTTATCAGATGTGTAGAAAGCAAATACTTTCTCCCATTCTGTAGATATGACTCTTATCTCCACTATCCAGGAGGTTCTTCCTTTTCATCCAAAAGAGATTGCTGTCCCAAGTATCATTTTAAGCCTCAGTCACAAATTATTTAGTCCAGGCTCATGGTCTCTTGGCAGTACAATTTTTTTCAAAAACTTAAATCAGTTTGTTATCGATTGCATTCTAGTCAGCTCTATATGCTAATAACTATATCCATACCTCTTTTCTAGATCTCCTTCTCTCTCTCTCTCAAATTCACTTTGAGTAGCTTGAGTCCATCAGTTTTCTACGGAAGAGCCACACCCTGTTTCTCTTTTCTGAGCCATATTCCCCAAATGAAGGGTGTCACACACTTAGTTGAATCTTACTCTAGGAATTTTAATCTATCAAGAATTTTTAATGATGGATATGAGGATTATACTCTTAATTTGACACTCTCACTGAGATAATAGGTTAAAATATTTTAAAGATTTTAACAATACATATGACGAAGGTGGTATCTTTTGCTTTTTCCTTGATGCAGGCAAGTCTGAGATTAAATCTGCTTTTATTGCTTAAGAACTTTCTCAATTTTATTTCACACTGTTTAAAGTTTTAACTGTTTCCAAGCCTGTAGATCCACAATTTCTAGACTCTCAATTCTCTTTCATTCATATTTAAAATCCAGCTAATTATCTTATCTAAGGTCATCTCTTTTGTAATAATTTGAGAAATGCTGACAAAAGTTACCAATACATGCAACGGATATTCTGTTTCTCAACCTTCTCCCCTAAAACTACATGTTCTTTATGTGCATAATCTGTCTTTCAGATAGATTATATTATAGATTATAGGTTTACTGAAACTTTCTCTACCACTTGCTATGTCTTATCAACCTTCTAGCTTCTGATAGTTTCCTCACTGTACAACCTTTAAATCAATGCCATACATTTTATAGACTTTGTTGCAACAGCACCATATTTTAGTACAGATTTCTGTATAAGTCAGGTAGGCTGGATTAAACCATGGTGTCTGTATGGTCTGATTGTGTTCCCCCCAAATTTATATGTTAAAACATAATTCCCACTCCAGTCATGCTGGGAGGTGGTACATCTAGGAGGTGATTAGGTCATGAGGGCAGAATTCTGACGAATGAGATTAGTGACCTTATAAAAGAGGCCCAAGAGGGCTTGTTTATTCCTTCTGCCATGTGAGGACACATAAAAGGTACCATCCATGAGTACCAAAGAAAGTCCTTACCAAACACCAAATCTATCTGTGCCTTCATCTTGGATTTCCCAGCCTCCAGAACTCTGAGCAATAAATTTCTGTTCTTTATAAATAACTCAGTCTATACTATTTTTGTTACAGCAGCTCAAACAGACTAAGACAGTGTCAATCTCCCACACTTCAGTGGTTTAAAACAGAGCTCTATTTCTCACTCATAGTGTATCTGAATCTTGCGTTGGTTGGAAGCAGCAACTGTCCAGAATTTCATTGGCTGTTGTAGCAGACAGTAAACAGAACATTACAAATCAAAAAACAAGTCTTAAAGCTTCTGCTTATAACACACTTCATTGACCCAAACAAATCATATCACCATGTCTGAAATTCACCAGGAAAGTAAAGCATTGTTCTCTTACAAGGAAGGAAAACAGATAATGGTGAACAGCCTATCATTTGCCTACTTTTTTTCTGTTGTGTTGTCATTTTCTTAATAATTTATTGAGGCAATGTAGTGATTAGCAGTATTAATCCTCTGTCTCATGCTTTCTCCAACCTTGACAACTATACCTTAACTTTACTTATGATAAATTATGGTAAATTTATTCATGCAAAAATTTTAATTTTGATGTAAGCAAATATGTCAGATTACTCTTTCCTTCATTTCATCCTTCCTTCTGGCCTTCATGGCTTCCAGATTTCAGATACTTCTTGGTAATGCCTTATCAACCTCATATATTATATCTTCATTTTTTTTTCTTTTTTTCCTACTGCCTATATAATAGAAGAATCAAACACTATAAAGGGTGATCTATTATAGATTTTTCTCTAATATTTTACACTGTTTAAATATTTAGATCTTCAAACTAACTGTAATTTGTTGGGTCTCTGTGCATGGTGTGATGTAAAACCAAAGCTTTTCTTTTTTACCCTCAAGTAGATACTTGATAGACAATTGTATCAATGTTGTTTATTGGGGATAACACCTCACATGTCAGCCTAATAGGTAGGTAGATGATAACTAGATAGATGGCAAAAAGGTAGATGTCCTACTAACTCAGCTGTTTCTTAGAAAGCCTGTTTACCTATATTACTACCCTAGCATCTACTCTATTGATTTTAATCTATTGATTTCAAGCTTAAAGTGAGAAGAAATATCTGCACCTTTATGGAAGCTTTTTCCTGTGGCTTGAGTTTTCCCTTGCTCCAGTTCTTTCGTCAGTATGACAACTTCTACTTTCTCTATATTTTATAAATTATTCAAAATATTTAATCTTCTAACATCATTCATTCTTATTTTCAATGTTATTACATATTTATTCTTTTAAAACATTTTATGCCTGGTATTTAAATGTGATTTTGGAGAAAGGAGATGTAAAAATGTATATGCAATATGCTATCTTGAATTTCTGGAAAAATTTCTTCTAAGACATTTCATCTAGTATATCTTAGCCCTAGATGTGAATACTCCCTGAATTCTGTTCCCCACTGACTTCTCTTAGGCTTATCACTTCAGTTCACCAATCATACCTGAATATGCTTAAATGCCAGAAATAACAATGCAAGGCTATGACTCAAATGACCCTGATACTTTATCAAAACTGCAAGTTCAATGTCTCTCCACACTTAAACGGGGCATTGTACCTGGAACCTGAGTATAGTGGAAGAGAAGGTGCTTAGCCTGGGTTTCCTCCAAAAACAGAGGTAGAGGTAAGGTTTGGCATGCAGATAGGGATCCTACGGAACTGCAAAGGATGACCAGGAAGAATAAAACACAGAAAGGTAAAAAGAACATACCAAGGCTTTGTTAATAAGATAATCATAGCTGTGGGAAACCAGGACTCAATCCTGTGGGAGATCCTCTAACAAGCTATGTAGAGTGTGTTTCGGAAATGTCCACCCGAGGGACAACAAAGGTGAGTATATGCACTGGATCCTTTCTTCCATTTGTCAAAGATTGCATCTATTTGGTATTAACTCACTGACACTTCTAGCTTTGCAACAAAGGTTGCCTGATATAGAAAATAAAAATAAAGGACAGAGGAGGAGCCAAGATGGTGGACAAGAAAAGCCGCCAGAGTATCTCTGAAAAAAGATGAATTTCAGAAGAAAGAGAAAAAAATAAGATAGCAGAGAAACATAGATCGGGTGAGGGTCGGAAGGAAGGCTGTCTGAAACTACAGGAGACTCCACTGGAAGACGCTGCGGAGGAGAACTGGAAGGAGAGAGGTCCCGAGAGGCTTGGAGATCAGCAAAAGGGTAGGTGGAGTGTTTAACTTCCCCCTCCCTTGCATCTCGGACTGCTGGTGGGCTCCTGATCGGCTGGAGAGACCTGCCGACACCAGCCCAGAGACGGCTGCCGCCAGGGAGCAGGTGCCTCTTGCTGACTCACCGCTGGGCTACCAGCCCCCTCGGGGCACCGCCCTGGGAGCAGATCCAAGGTTATCGGCAGACGCCATAGTGCTCCATTCTCTCCTTCACCCTCCCTACCTGTGAGTTCCCAAAGAGAAAGTTTAGCCATCAAACGGAGGCATCTCCAGAAACAGCACCTTTCCTTTTGGGGTTTTACAACAGACTGAGGGGTACTCAGACTGTGAGCTCTATACCCGCCAGCCCTCCCAGGTGCTGCTTGCCTGGGGACTCCAGGAGAGTGGGGCAAATGTCGAGGTGGAGTGAAATCGATCCAGCTTCGGCACCCTGTAGGTGATTCGAGACCAGCACCTCTCCCCCTTGCAGGGTCAGGGATTGATCTCCAGGGTCCAGGAGTCAGGCCTGCAGACCAGACCCCGTATACCAGGTCACGATCGCACTGCCCTGGGGCACAGAGGAGAGATCTGTGAAAGAGCCTACTGAGGAATGTGTACCTTCAGGGGCAGATGACCATGCCTGACTGGCAACCCTCTTCCTAATAAAGGGCTGTGCACCCAGCTCTGGCTAAGATCCTGGGTAGGGAACCTCCCAGCCACATCACGGCCTGGGGAAATCCATCGGCCTGAGGCCCTGCTTGCTGGCAGAAGTCTGGGAGAGGCCACGGAGAGGGGGAGATTGGAGGGGAGCGAGACCTGCTCCAGATTGCGGGTCTTGGACAGCCCCCCTCCCCCCCCTCCCCGCAAAGCCCAGACTTTCAGCTGCGTGGAGCCATTTCAGCCCCTCCCAGCAGCTTTGCACAGAAACAAAGAGCAGAACTTTGACCCCTGCTAACAGCAGGGGTGGAGGCTGAGGGCAGCTTTATCCAACCCAGCCCCACCCAGACTCACTCCCAGTCCTGCCCCCATTGAGGGGGAGAATAAAGACAGGTCAGGCTACAATCCTGAGTAGGGAACATCCTGGCCCACATCACAGCCAGGGGCGATTGAGCGGCTTGAGGTCCTGCTTGCTGGCAGAGGCCTGGGAGAGGCCACAGAGAGGGGGAGAGTGGAGAGGAGCGAGACCTGCTCCAGAGTGCAGGTCTTGGACAGCCCCAGGCCCCAAACCAACACTTTCAGCAGAGTGGACTCATTTCAGCCCCTCCCAGCAGCTTTGCACAGAAACAAAGAGTAGACCTTTGAACCTGCTAGCAGCAGTTGTGGAGTCTGAGGGCAGGCTTGCCCAACCCAGCCCCACCCCGACTCACACCTCCCACTGAGGGGGAGAATAATGACACACCTGGAAATCCCAGGGCCCCACCAACCACCCCAGGCACAAGAGGGCCTCTCTAGAGGAATAAGAGCTAGCTACAGGACCCAAAAACAGCACAACAGCTTGCTCCTCCCTGCAAGTGCCACCTACTGACAGGGAGGTCATCCTGCACACCCTTTTACTGCATCTACTGATTCATCATAAAGGGTGTGGTTGAATCTCACCCACAGACACCACCTACTGGCTCAGAGACTAAACGGGGCGTGTCATTATCCAAACAAAAACTTAAAGGCAAGAAGGAACAACTGATGCAGATGGGAAGGAACCAGCGAAAGAACTCTGGAAGTATGAAGACTCAAA
>CAUYSK010008328.1:0-27575 GCA_963575035.1 Avahi laniger
AAGCCTCCTCAGCACCCCCCTCATTTACAAGGAAGAGAGTCCCAGTCCATCCGGGTTGCTATAACAGAAGGCGATAGGCTGGGTGGCTTACAAACAACAGAAATTTATTATTCACGGTTCTGGAGGCTGCAAAGTCCAAGATCAGGGTGCCGGCAGATTTAGCGTCTGGTGAGGGCTCACTTCTTGGTTCATAGACGCTGTCTTCTCACTGTGTCCTCACGTGGCAGAAGGGCAAGAGAGCTCTTCAGGGTCTATTTTATGAGGATGCTAATCCCATTCGTGAAGCTCTACCTTCATGATCTGTTTTCCTCCCAGAGGACCCCTCTCCTAACACCATCCCCTGGGGAGTGAGGATTCCAACACATAAATTTGGGGAGAGTGAAAACATTCGGTCCACAGCAAAGAGCCATTCATCTCAGTCCACGCAAAGTGAATAAGAGACTGGGCCAAGGAGCGCAGTTTGGTGGCAGAACGGGGTCCTCAGACTGTAGCTCTGGGCTGTTCTTGCCACTCCGCCACCCCTGGGTGATTTAGAATGATGACTCCTGTCCTGGATGACGCAAGGAGTCCCCTAAAGCTCTTCACTTTCCCCTAAGCTTATACGCTGCCCCCTTCAGGAAGCTCTCCTGGATTGTACACATCCATCTTACATTAATGAATTTTTTGTGCACAAGCACCTATGGGGTAGGAATTACATCCACTTTCTTTTATCTTGTTCAGTATGAGATCTTATACTTGTTCAATGTAACCGAGTCAATGTCTGACCCAGTGGCTTACACAAAGGAGAAACTAACGAAATACTTCTTATGCAAACACACTTTCCTTTATTCACACAAATCTACCACCGCAGCAGCTGCAAGGGGGCAGAGGAGAGAGAAACACCCCGGCCAGGGCAAGCTGGTGCGATGGAGCACACATGGATTCTAGACTGAGATAAACTTGGATTCACGTGTTGGTTTTCCTGCTGACAGAATGCAGGCCTTCAAGGAATTCGTGTAGCTTTCTGAGCCTCAGTTTCTCATCTGTAGGAAGGAGGGTAGCAGTACCTAAGCTGCCATGGCTGGCATGAGAATCCAACAGGACAATAAGTAGGAAGAAAATGATGTAGTCCTGACACATAGTAGGTGCTCAGAAAAGGGCTCCTAGAGGCTGTTCCCTGCTTACTGGGCCTCACTTCACCACTGGAAAATAAACATCAGAGACGATAAACTTGTCTTTATCCATTTTCTGGAAAACATAGTACACTATAGGCAATAGTATTCTTACCAAACACATTGCATGCAGCTCACCCTGGAATTTTCTTGAAAAATCATTGATCATTTGGTGTCACTTTGAAAACGAGAGCTGCTGCTTTAGTCTTGGATTTACATGGTGTTATGGTCTGAATGTTTGTGTCCTCCCAAAATTCACGAATGGAAGTCCACCACTATGAATGAGATTAGTGTCCTTGTAAGAGAGGCCCCAGAGAGCTGCCTGGCCCTTCCGACGTGTAAGAGTGCAGCAAGGAAATGCCATCTGTGAAGCACACAGAGATCTCACCAGATACCAAGATCTACTGGCACTTTGATCTTGGACTTCCCGGCCTCTAGAACTGTGAGGAATGCATTTCTATTGTTTATAAATGACCCAGTCTATGAGATTTTGTCATAGCAGCCCGAAGGGGCTAAGACACGTGGTTCTCTTTCCTAACTTGATATTGAATTTTTTGCAAGTTCGTTAGCATAGCTTCCATTTCTAGATTGTCTGGAACAAAATCAAAATGTGATTTCGCATTCCAACATAATGCTGTATATGCAAAAGTGTTCTGCAGGAGATTGTCAGCCAAGGGACAAGCCATTTTACTGTAGCAGTTGTGGAGTGAAAAAGCTTAGACTCTTGGGAACCTCTGGTCTTTGTCAACACAGATTTAAGTGGGATTGTCCCATGTCCCTCTATCCTTTCCCTGTGCAAGGACAGCCAACGTCTCAAATTTTTACAAAACATTTTAAAATTGATGGCTGAGATACTTTCAGATCTTGTTTTCCAGCTATAAAATTAATCTACCTGAGAATTCAATGATTAAAGTAGATTCCTAAGTAATTTATGGAAGGAAAGAGTTTTAGACTTTTCTCCAAATTCTGATGTGCACACACTGAGGATAGTTCTCTCAGTTCCTCTGGCACAATTAGAAGCTAGATTGTCCATCCCTTACTAGAATCTGTTCCTCGTTCTAGCCGTCATTTGATTTAGATATGATAATAACTGAGATCAATTGTCCCTAAAAACAAAGCACTTTCTATTCCTTTTTAAGTCCTTTCCTTATTGCTCACTACTCTTAATGCTGTTGTAATCGATGGTTTATTTTTAGGCATAGAACTCCTATATTTTTTCCACAGTGTGAAAGTTTAATTAACCCTGCCTGCAGGTGCTTGCCAAATTCTATAGTGCTTTTTTTGGTCTCATCTTTTAGATCTTCATTCATAAGGGTTTTTTAATGTTCCTTTACAACCTTGGTTGATTCTGGCTGCTGCTATATTCTGAATAATAGTTACAGAGCTGTCAAGGATGCTGTATTTTCCCACACAGTTATACTGGTGATGTTTCTATATTTTGCCCAGAGTTCAGCCTCCCTGATGGTCCCTCGAAATGAGCTTTTCCTCCCCGTCTGTTTCAACACCTGCCTCCGCCTCCCTGGCCAGCTTGTCTGTTGCCTGAGTCCTTGGGGAGGCCGCCTACTTTCTGGCTGTGCCTCCAGGGCCCCTGGGGAAAGAGA
Source organism: Avahi laniger (assembly GCA_963575035.1). Classification (NCBI taxonomy): domain Eukaryota; kingdom Metazoa; phylum Chordata; class Mammalia; order Primates; family Indriidae; genus Avahi; species Avahi laniger. The sequence continues at coordinate 2,753 of CAUYSK010008328.1, forward strand.
TATAGGAGGGAGGCATCACGCATTGGCCATGATTAACCAAAACGGCCACAAAACAGCAAAACCACTCTTTATGTTGAAAATCTGGAAGAGAAATTTTTAAATGTAGATTAATCTGATGTTAAAAAACATCTGGGCCTGTAATCCCAGCACTTCAGGAGGCCAAGGTAGAAGGATCATTTGAAGCCAGGAGTTTGAGACCGGCCTGGGCAACATAGCAAGACCCCATCTCTAAAAAAAAAAAAAAAATAGCCAAGGGGGCACCACACACTCGTAGTCCCAGCTACTTGGGGGGCTGAGGCAGGAGGATCATTCAAGCCTAGGAGTTCAAGGCTGTAGTGAGCTATGATCATGCCACTGTACTCCAGCCTTGGTGACTAAAAAATCTTGTCTCTAAAAGCAATTAATTAGTTAAAAAATACAAAACATCTGTTTCCCATATTGACATACTCTCTATGCCAGTGTGATAGATTGACTTCTGTCATGTACATAATTTGGCAACCCTTCACTCCTCTAAATGTAGTCAGAAATATTTTTTAAGCTAGTCAGGTGTGGATGTTGTACCGGTGGCTGGGGGGAGACTTTAACATTAGTTAATCAGCTTAACAATAACCAACAAGCCTAAGAACAACTATTTTTTAAATTATAATGAACAAAGACAGTTACTTTTTTGAGTAATCACACACATACCTATATATTACAACGTACTATCTGCTATCATTTTATATGTGTTTGTAGTAGACTGTAAGTTCCTTGAGAGCAGTGCCTTCTAAAAGTACAGGATGGACTTGAACGGCTTTGTAAGTTGAAGAGGAGTCGAGAGTGTTGCCCAGCAATTAAGGAAGGCAAAGCGATTTTAAGTCACTTCCCCAGAAACACAGGGCACAGCCCATGGGAGGAGCGAGCCGGCCCAGCCTTTTCCATGTGGAGCGCGGTGTCGCATCTGTGGAGTTACCAGCTAAACTGACCTCTGAGAACCTGTAGTTTGCCCAGAAGAGGTTTTCAGGTGAAGACTCTAGAAACACCGTCTCTGAGTGAGCAACAGAAAAAATGCAGAAGTTTACCCTGAAGTAGAAAAGACATAGAGAGGACATGATCAATTCTTAATTATTAGTTAATATTAAGGCATTCATTCAACTTTCACTAAACAAACATCTGTTGAGCATCTTCCATGAGCCACGGACTGTGCTAGATCCTGGGGAAACCGAGGGCAGGGCAGAGGACCAGGTTATTGCTTTTGCAAATCTTAGAGTTAGTCAAGGGATTCAGACAAAACGGTTTTCTTGGGGACAATATAATTTGGGTTATTGTGGAAATAAAAAAGGCCATTTGCCTTATTATTTCTTAATTCTGTGCTTTTATGTTCCTATTTAACTTCTTTTTAAAAGAAGTTTTAAAAAAAACTCCCTCCAGAAGAGGCAGCTATGCCCCTTGTGAGTGGTGCAGTAACCTGAGCTCTGATGGAGCTTTATACAGGCAGAGGAGGTGCACCCAGCCCACACGTGGATGTCAGGAAGGCCTTTGCTGGGGAAGGGACATGTGACTTCCGGACGCAGAGACATGTGGGATGCAGAGGAACTCATCGGAAGGCAGGGTCATTGGTATCCGTGTCCCCGGGCCGTGACGATGTGTTAAGCCTAGAGGGAGAGTGGATTTTGTCAGTCCTGGGCTACAGCTCTCGCTGGCAAAGAGCTTGTAGGTGGACGGTCCAGGAAGGCGCGGGGCCAGAAGTCAGGGGGTCTGGACTCTAGTTCTGCCTTGACCTTGACTTAGTTCCAGGGCTTTGGGCAACGCATCGAGACGCTTCAGAGTCACCTTCCTTCCCTGGCAGCGTGTCGGTGGCCTGAATCCTCTCTAACCTCCTCTCCCGCCTGCCCTTGACATTGCTCCATCACACTTTGGATATAACGTTAAAATTTTAGTAAGTTTTCCAGAGAACAATATAATTTAATAACCACTGCTCTGGGATTCTAAGGCAGTAAAAGGTGCATTTACCTTTTCATTCTTAATTCTGCATTGTTACATTCCTATTAAGTGTTCTTTCCCTCAAATGACGTTTTCCCCTAAAGCCAAAATCTCTGTATCTGCCTTTTCCCTGAAGTCCCTTTGGGAATGTCTGGCAGTGACGCTCTTGGCATGGGTCTGGATTTTACAGCAGATTAAAGGGAATCATCTTCTTCGACACCGTAGGGACAAACCATACCTCACTCAGAAACAATCCCCAGGCCGTGTCCCCGAGTCTCTGAGGGTATCAGCGGGCCCGCGGAGCTGACACTTCCTTTCTGATTCCTTGGGAGGCCCACACAGGAAAAGTAACCCTGTGGCTTGTCTAGCACAGAGCGGCATTATCAGACACTTAGCAGAGAAGTCGGATGGTAGCAGGAGCCCTCTCTTATCACTCGTCACCTCTTTATTACAGTTCTGAGCCGAAGCCACACACGCCACCAAGCCCAGTGAGCTGCCTTTGATGGAAGCAGGGTACAGTGAGCAACAGAGGCAAAGTCTAGTTCGGCCCTGCGCTCACCTGCCCGAGCCTTTTGGGATTTTAAGCTGCAAGCGCTCCACAGACGCATAGTTATGTGCATTGGCGAAGCCATCTCTGTCTTCTTACCAAGTGTAAATATCGCATTATCATCACATATCCCTTCTTTCTGCAAATGCAATATATTTTTCTTGGGTAAAAGGATTACTGCCTATATGTCATTGCACTGAATAATAATAATTATAATCATTACAGCTAATGTTTATTGCCTACCTATTGTATACTAGGCTCTTTTCTGTGTGAGTTTCGTGGAATAGCAAATTTAATCCTCAACAACACCCCTGTGAGAGAGATGGTTATTGTGCCCATTTAATAGATTAGCAAACTGAGGCACAGAAAGTTTGACTTCATTTGCCCCCATCATAGAACCACTAAGTAGCAGAGCCAGGAGTCAAACCCACATCATCTGACCCAGATCCTGTATCCTTGACACTGTACCTTACTGCCATTTCACCTGCTGAGAACTCAAGTGCTGCAAGTTACAAATATGTTGCCGAAGTTCACGCTCGGAAATGGCTTAGAACTTACAGCAGAAGGTAGGCGTCCAGCTCTGAGGACTGTCCTTTTCCTCTTCAGCCCCTCTTTTGTTTCAGATGCCAAAATAAGGCCAAATCCCAGGAGTTAAACCAGCTGTTCCGAGTCCTCTTTCCAGAGGTGATGCCAATTCTCATGTTCGTAAACTGGTTTTCACCCTGGATGTGACGACACTGCTTCCCCACCAGACTTTACCACTGAAAGCTTCGAGGTGCGTCACTCCCGCGAGCGGGGGCAGGAAGGGTGTCCAGGCACACACCGTACCCGCAGGTCAGGGTAGTCTTCGGCAAGAACTCAGCCTGCAGACCTCGCAGGAAGTCCTCCAGACAGCCTGCTGAGCCTTCCGTGGGGAAAGAGAATGGACCAGATGAATTGTGAAGCATGAGCCTGTCACTGTGACTATACGATTACGGAAAATTTACAATTTGTAATGTCAAGTGGCAACTTAATTTAAAAATAAAAAATTGCTGCAGGCTGCTGTCCCGCAAATAACATGTCGCTTGTGGTGCGGCCAAACATTCCTCCAAATGGTAAGGAAATAAAATGTGAGAATGATAAAATGGCTTGGCACAGGAAAAAAGGATCCCAAGCATGTCCAGTCACTTTCAGACCGATTCTGATATGCCACCAAATGCTCCATTGTGTTTGGAGCCAACTCGAGGCCTTATTAAATTAAGAATTCCATGTGACATCATTCCAAGTAGGCCTCTGCTTCTCATTATTCTCTCGCACATCTCTGAACAGGCGGGGAAAAAAGAGGAAAAGGGAAGCTAGAGAAGGTGCCCCGTGACTTGTCCCCACCTGGCCGGCCGTGCGGCTGAGTGCCACAGCTGGTCCTAAGCACTGAGGCCTGGAGCAGGGGGATGGCACCTGAGTCCCACAGAACCCCATCTCCTGCCTGGTGACGCCTTCACACATCCTCAGAGCCAGCCTCAGGGCTGTGCGAAATCTTGGAACAGGCCATTAAGGAGAATATACGATCTCCATTTATCTCTGAATGTAAAAAGAAATGAAACGGAGCCACTAAAATGAAAAAAAACCAACTGCTAGTTTCCTGGAAAGCATCTTTATTTTTTAATCCCACAGGTTTTTTTAAAAACGTGCATTTAGATCATTTGCCAGGATATAAATGCCAATCCACATACTGGTGCAAATTTGATTTTCATTGATTGAAATTCAGAGTTAAGAATTTTTTTTTTTTTTTTAGGTAGAAGAGAAAAACTCAGTTGTGAAATCAGCTGAAGATGTGTTAAATAAAACCATCCTTTTTTTTCTGGCTGAACTTCTCATTTTTTAAAATAGATCAAGGAGCTGTAATTTTAAATCCTGAATACAATTCAGTTGAATTCCGAATATGGATCCTAAAAATGATAACGGAAAAAAAAATCGGTTCCATTTCTTATGATCTCTGGCTTAACTTACATGTTCCAAAAGAACTCAGATTTCTTGAATTTCCCACCCTGCCAACTGTTTTAGAGTCTAAAGATCAAATTGTGCTTACTTTCCATATGTTCTCATGAAATCGTAGCCTTCTATATGGGTAGTCTCTACACATTTACAGAATTTATAGAGTCTTTGCATTTATTATCATGTTAGCTTCATTTTTAAAAGAGGACAACCTTCCGAAAATAACTTGACCCTTTCCCTGATCCTTTCCCCATACAGAGGATATTTCTTGGCTATTTTTAAAGGATCTTGCTGCTCCTTGTAGATTTTGTGTCCAGAGAAAAGAAAGAAACCACCTGAACCCAACTGAAATTCAAAATTCTTAACTTCTTGCATGATGTGACAAAAGATCAGATATCAGTGTATGACTTCATAAGCTGTAAAATCAGTCTTCAAGCAGAAATTCATGGGAAGACATGAATTTAGGGTAAGTCTAGCTTGTAGAAAACATTTCCATTTTAATAGAATCAGTCTTTCTGAATAGATGGTTTTATATGGTAGGGGAGACAATAATGATGTTGGGCTTCCTTCTAAATAGAAATCTTAAATGAAGACTTACGTAGAACTCCTTGGATTTGGGAGAACTTAGCCACGCTGCCCTCCTTGGAAGGGATTCAATAATTAGGACTAAAGATGGAAACCCCAGAAGCAACCCCGCGGTGGCGATTTATTTCTCTGCCTTCAAAGTTATCTTGGGCTTGGCGATGCTTCTGGATGTATTAACTCCTTCATTCTTTGCGTTCTTGTACATTAGGACACAATTTTCTTATTTGCTGATGTAAGGAAAGTATCTAAGTAGAAGATACTCGGAACTCACTGAGCAAATGTGAGACAAACCCCCGTCTTAACTGCTACAGTCAAAGCTCTGTTTCAAAAGCAATTGGTGGACCACGAACGCAACACTGGCTTTTTGCTAGCCTTTGAAGGAGATGGCAGTAGGAAGCCTGCAAATAAATATCTTTAACTTTGGTTTCTAAATTGCTGACTGATTATTGGCACTGCCTTTGTGTTGCTTTTTACGGAGGACTGGAATTGCTTCTGGGAGTGCGTTGGCATCAATCAATACCCATTATGAAAGGGAGCAGCCTATGACGTCATCATCCTCCCCCCTTCCCCAGGCCTTAAGGGGTCCAGCCAAGATCACTCCCTACAGTGAAATCTCAAGTATCTGGACCAGTCTGGCTGCAAATGCCCCCCTGTGGTGAGGTTTTCGCTGGCTCACCAGAGATCAGTGGTCACAATCTACCAGGGCACAATGACAAATATTTCCTGATACACAGCCTCATTTTCTCTTCTGTTCTATGTCTTCACATTGCTTCTATTTAATGCTCATTATGCATTAAAACAGGACAAAATTGGGTTGAATATATTCCCCTTCACTGTGGTTTTCAAATCTCTGCAGCCAAGAATGTCTTCTTGCAAGCACACACAATGAACAGACACTTAAAAGGAGAAATGCAAAGTTGATTTCCTTGAGCAGCAAATGTTTACCACACATTGTATTCAATCAATCAAATAAAGGTACTGATTGATAACAGGAAATTGCATGAGATAAAGGAATCTTTATGCTAAAAAAAATCACTACGATGGAACGTTTCATTGGGCATTACACTGGTATGCGGAAAATGGGTTTTAATGGAAGGAGAGAAACTAAAATTAAAGAGCATTGGCATGATACCTCTTGCACAAATGAACTTTTCTGGGAAAATGGTCTTGAGAACCAAAGTTGGAAGTGATAAGATTGGTGAGATTGAATGTTTGCACACAGAAATAAACATACAAGTGCTTTTGGTTGATCGTAAATATTATGATAGGGGAACTTCTTCCTTCGATGTCTGTATTTCTCTGTCTCTTTTGGTTCAATAGTCAAGTTCACGTCCCATCCTTGGTGCAGTGAGTGAGTCTAAATCCTGGCCAGGGGTGGGGCAAGCGCCACCATCTCGGTGATCTCTCTTCCTTGAAGGAAGTCACCGTGATCTCACTACTTGGGCTACCAAGAGGACATGCAGCCTGGGTTAATGAAGAAATGCTCCAACTGCATTCTCTATTAAGTCGTCGTTTCAACAGATGTCTGCTGACACACACGCTGTATGCCAGGAACTCCTCCAAACAGCGGAGATAAAGCAGGAATAAAACACGCCCGTGCCCACTCTCATGGGAGTTTCATTTTGAAAGGACCCAGAGCAGACAGAAAATAACAAACAAATGCAAACATGTCCTATTTTAACACGGCAGTGATGGGCAATGCCATAAAGAAAAATAAAGCCATCTGGGAGGATAGACAGTAATGGCAGGGAAAAGGATGTGGTTTCCACTGGGTGCCCGGGGACTGCTGCTTCTTGAGAGAATAGACACTATCTGGGGGAAGAGAGTTCCAGGCAGAGGGAACAGCAAGTGCGGCAGCCTGGAGGTGGGAGCGTGGCTTGTCCCAGGACTGGAATAAAGGGAGGGAGAGAGAAGAAGAGTGGAGGAGACGACATGGTACAGGGAGGAGGCAGCCAGATAATGCTGGGTTTTTAGGCTGGTGTATGCACTTTGGAATTTACTCTTCATTAGACGGGAAGGTATTGGAGGGATTTGGGCTGAGGCATAATGCAATCTGGTTTGTGACTTTAAAGGACTCTCTGACTGACTGCATCATGGACAATATGCTAAAGGAAGCCAGGTCCTACAGCCCAGTTGTTTTTAGCTATCCCCTAATTGGGCAACATGGATAGCGTGTTCATGAGACTTACAAATAGTATAAAACTAGGGAAATAACAGCTTCGAGATCTAAAAAGGCTACTTGTTTAACTCTTGAAACCCAGCCAAATAGCAGCCTCCGCTGCCCCCTGCCCCAGCCTCGCCCCTCCCCCACTGCATGGTTAGTGCCTCCGGTGCGGCTTGTCATGAATGTTGGGCGCACGCCCACCTCTGGTACCACCGTGCTCTGTGACTTGCAGGCTTCCTCGTCTCTCTCCCCTTCGATGCTCCTCCTGTCCGTCCCCAGGGCTGGGAGACTGCAGGGATTCAGCAACGCCTCTTTGAATCAGTGACTTCTTTAGCAATCTGTTAGCACCGATTAGCACCAATAAGATCAAATATATTAAAAATCAACTGCTCGTGTATAAGATAAATAAAGCCTGCCTTTGCAATAGTCCAGGTTGAAAAAAAAATTTTTTGATTTTTAGCAGACCTTGAAATAAAAATCAAATGAAGGCATAAGTGTAATATAGCTACTTTAAAAAAAAAAAAGTTAATGAGGTCTTATGGTCTACACAGGCTCGGGGGTCACACTGATCAGAACAAAAGCATCATATGATATACATGATGCTGTACTAACATACTTGGTTTGTATGTGTGCATGTGTGTGTACATGTGTACATATGTGTGAGCAGAAACATTATCTCCCATTTTATCAGAACAAGGGCCCAGCCAGCAGACCCTAAATCTGAAGTTGTGATACCAATAGTTGGGAAGCAGGAGATGCCACACTTAGAAACTCTTGTGTGGAGTCTGGGTGTTTCATGGTCCTTGACTTCGTAACTTGGTCTTGGGCTTTGCTAATATCTGAAGAAGAAAGACACTTATTTATGCGTGTACTGCAGATTATCCTTAAAATGAAAGGGAAGACCTTAAATATCACCTTCAAGGAAACATGCATGGATGCTTCTAAATTCAAACAAAGAGACAGAGATTTGGGGTAAAATTGCCCTGGAGAGCCTTGTTTGACCTAGACCCTGGACTCTCGGGTTTCCCACCATGCTATTTGCTGTCCAGGATGTGTATTCCCTATTATTTCCTTCCAGGAAATCCATGCCCACCCTAGGTTATCATTATGAATTGAATGCATTTTTTTCATCCCATTTTCTCCTCGTGTGCATAATTCACCCAAAGAGTGAGCTACTCACAGTTGGTTATGATACAGAGTGGCAGATCAGCCCTGCTGCTCAAATACAGTCTATTTATTGCTGGCAGTGACTGTAGTCTGAAGATAGACGTGGCAGAAATAGTCAACATCTCTGTCACGTGCCTCATTGTAACGATTCGGTTCTACTAACAATACCCTAGAGAAGGAGAGAAAAGCTACAAAGTGCTGAACTTGTGAGTGTCTAAATAATTTTTAACAAGCATCAGGGGATGCTAATTTTATCTCATATTTTGGCTTTTCCTCGTCAGAAGCAGCGCGATCTTGTCATTGGAATAATAAACCAGGAATTTTGCCTTCTCCTTCCAGTCAAGGCTTGAGGAGGATGAGGGCTTCTTATTTTTAGAACGGAGTCCACTTACCTTATGGATAGAAAACAATCTTCTGCAGTCCTACAAAGTAAACCACCATCTGTCTACTACTTGTGCACACTTCTGTGTGACCTCAAACGAGTCATTTAACCTGTCTGGGCTTCACTTTCTTCTGTAAAATTAAGACGTTAGATCATACATATTTTCTGGCTCTACAAAATTCTTTAATCCTTGTTATAATACACATATTGATATTGACTTTAAAGACCATCGCCCGTCTCTATTTTCATAGTACTTTAGTTTTTATTCATCACTGCGTATCACTAGTGTCAGGGATAGACAGATGAATTGTCACTGTCTTAACAAAATACCATAGACTGGGTGGCTTAATCAATAGACATTTATTTCCAAGGTAAAGATGCCAGCAGATTCTGTTGCTGGCGAGGGCTCTCTTCTTGGCATGCAGACGGCTGCCTTCTTGCTGTGTCCTCACATGGTGGAGGGAAGAAGCTGTGGTCTCTCTTCTTTATCTTCTGAGGATACTAATCTCATCCTTCCAGGTTCACCCTCATAACTTATCTAAACCTAATCACTTCCCAAAGGCTCTGCCTCCAAATACCATGACGGGGGGGTTAGGGCTTCAACATATATGAATTTCACGGGAAGACACAATTCACAGCCACCATATGAAATTTCCAAATTCTTAACATACAAGGTTGCTACAAGAAACATTACAGACTAATGTAAGGGCACTAGAGCTGCACTGTCTGGGTCTGAATTCAGTTCTGCCATTTGCTAACTCTGTGACTCTATTTCTTATTTGCTGCTGTGATCTGAATGTCTATGTCCCCATAATGTATATGTTGACCCTCGCCCCCGAGGCGATGGTATTGGGAGGTGGGGCCACTAAGTCACGAGAGTGGCTGGAGCTCACATGAAAGGTGTTAGTGCCTTTATAATAGGGACCCCAGAGATGTCCCTTGCCCTTCCACCATGGAAGGATGCAGAGAGAAGGCGGCTTTCTGCAAACAGGAAAACCGCCCTCACCAGAACCTGACCATACTGCTGCCGTGACCTTGGACTTCTATCCTCCAGAACTGTGAGAAATAAATTGCTATTATTTATAAGCCACCCGATCTATGATATTTTGTTATAGCAACCCAAACACACTAAGACATCTATAAAATAGGGATGTTACAGGATTAAGTGAATTAAGATAATGTGCTTGGTACAGTGTCCGGTGCACAATGAGAATGTATTGAATGTTAGTTATGACCCTGCTACTGAAGCATCTATGCGTAAAACCAGTCACATTCTAAGAGCTGTAGGGGGTTCAAAAAGATAAAAATGAAAGCAAATCGTTAAATATAAAAAATTGGCTCCCAGGTCCAAACAAACGTGATGTGTGTAAAAAAAATTTGAAATAACAATGAATGATCTTCCAGGCCAAGTGCAAGGTACTTTGTCTAAAAAAAAAATGCTCCCATGGGAGAACCAGTGTTTAATTTCTGACATCCTAATAATAACGGGAAAATATCCTTTAGACATAAATGGTTTTCCACTACACACCTACGATACTAAAATTCAGATTCTGTGAATTTGGGATGCAAAAATTGGGATGGGCCAGATTTGGATGCAGACGAAGGATATGGTGTATGGTAGGGTCTTACCTTCTAGAAAGAATTCCTATGATCATCTTAACATCTGCATTCTGGATGAAAGAGTTTAATACGATCTCTAAATGATCAGGAGTCGAGTGGGGGGCGAAGACAGGCAGGGTGGAGGAGAGCCGTGGAGGGTGTTCGGGTAAAGAACCTCATCTTAGCTTTGGAGGACGGGGTCGTCCTATTGAAGCCGAAACATTTGGATGGCGAGGACAGCGTAGGGTCAGTAGCGCCACGCTTTTGCTCCCACCAAAAAAATGCCTCCATGTTAGAAGAATGTTAAAACGCCTGACGTCTTTATTTCCACCAAAGTGGTTTCATAAGATTGGGTGTGGCTCCATGGCTGCGTCACCTGTGATGGCTTTTCTCAGTTGCTGTAAACCCTTTACAGCTTTAAAAATCCTCCTCCCCTTCGGAGAGACAGGAGAGATTTGGGACCATGGCGAGATGGTTACTGGAGTCTTCACTGGCTTCTTTAACGGTGTCTATTGTGTTACATAAACCAGGCCAAATGCACATGCAGAGGTATGGTTTCAATCCAAATTTTAAAAAAATTTCTTAGGATTTTGAAACAGGTATTCTTCTAGTTAATTGCTACTTTTTAACTTATTGATCATATATATACACACATACATACAACTTTTATATGTAATAATTATAAATGTAATTGTGATGCATTTTCTACAGTCCAAGTCCAGTGATAATATGTTATCTTTTGAAATATCTGTGCCACAAATATGCTTCTAAAGGTTCTAAGATATTTCTAATTTCTCTTTCTCTCTTGGACTCTTCCTTTCAAATTGTTTACACTGTTACTATCCAGAAGTAAAGTGGGGCCCATAATGGGAAAATGCAGGCGTCTAGGTGCTTATTAACTCATTAGTACAATGATGAATGAACAGCTTCCTAAGTAAAATGATACCCAACTGCAGTATAAACAAAGTCGCAGACAACTGGCTCCTTTAAACTCATCACACTAGAGCAGGGATTTTCTTTTCAACCCTTCCTGCCAAGGGACTCTTTTTCTGCACGTCATCTGTACTCATTAATGCCATCTCTGAACTCTGCATATCTCTAGTAATTGCAATGAGTTTAGACGCAAATATGGAAAAAAAATCAGACATTATAGTATCTTCCCCTCGGCACCAAACTAGATGTCACTTTGGAAATTAAGACAAGCCTCTTAATTCTAAAAACCAGCCACCAAAAGCAAAGGTGTCTGTCAATAGGCTATAAAGACACTAAATAGAATGCTTTGGGGATTGAATGGGGAATGAGGGGGACACATCATTTACATATGTACTTGAAATCTTTTGTTTACAAAAACCATTTTGCTTTGTTTTACAATATTCTTGACTGATACTCATGGTAGACACGTAGCAGAGCCCAGAGCTTTGCAAACAGTAGATACTCAATAAGAATTAGTCGAGTGAATCAATAAATTGATAAGTGAACGGCTCTCAAACCCTGCTTCCAAATGTCAGGTTCCTAAAACTCTGATTTTTTTTTTTTAACTGCTTATTCACAATATCAGAACTAAGAGGTAGGAAGGGTCGTTTAGACTGGAAATGCCATTTGGCATTCATCCATCCAACAAGGATTTATCGAGCTTAATGTGTACCAGGCACTGTTCAAGGCTGAAGCAATACACCAGACAGCAAAACAGACAGAAATCCTGTCTCCACAGAATTCCCAGCCAAATACAGGGAAACAGGCAACTGGCAAATAAACAAAACACATAGTATGGGAAGTGATGAGAACAAAGGAGAAACATAAACCAGTGATGGAGAAGAGAAAGTGTTGGGGGCAATTTTAGATGGGATGACTCCTTTTCAATAGCAGGTGAGCTGAATTCTCCCCATTGGAAAAATGTCTGTTGACTAAGGTAATAGTAATCACTTTTTGTAGAGTGCTTTGCAATTTATAATGTGTTTGCACACATTGCCTCCTTGGAACTTGTCTGTAGCAAGTTCAAAGGTCCTGATAGTCCTCATTCTATCAATGATAAAACTGAAGGTCAGAAACTGATTAAATAGCTTGGCCAAGGCCATATACCCAAGAGCTCTGGTGCCCAACTGTGGCTCCGATTTCCTGTCCCTTTTGCCTGGTGGGGTAAAAAGAGTGTTGGTGTCAACCCTGCCAATGGGGGAATGAGGAAGCTTGTGCCATTGTGTTTGTGTCCTGCTCAGAATAGCTCTTTCCTGGAGTTAGATATTTACAATCCCTGGTTGTTTGGTTTGTTTTCTCCCTAGGAGGAATAAAAATACAGCATATGTTTATTACTAAATAAAATCTGTGACAAGTATTAAGGTACAACAAGAGAGAAGAATTGGGGGAAATCGAAGAGTCTTCCAACAACGTCAGCATCAGCGTGTTCAACCCTCCCATCTTTAGCAATCTCAAATCACACACTAGCTAGGGAGCCACATACGTTTGTCCTCTGGGCTGTCACCTGGGCTTCACACTGAAGCCCCTTCTTGGTGAGGAGAGTCTCTACCGGGAAGAATGAGTCATCCTGGCTATACTGAAGTTTTGTTAAAAAATTTTTTTGAGAACCAAGACTTCAGTGAGCCCACAGAGACAATACTTTTCCTACTTAGAAGGCTCCAAGTATAAAACCTCAAAGCAGATTGTCAAACACAATGCTTTCCTTTTAAATGTGCTCAACCACCATTTAGGTCAAAGCCATGGAAGATTATTGCCTGTATTTTTTTTTCTTTTTTTCTTTTTTGAAATAAGTGGAGTATTTTTCTTCATCTCCTAAAAACAAGCAAGCAAGTAAAAAAGAAATGATCAACACATATTTACTGAAAACATGGCATCGTGTTAGTAAGATGCTGACCTAAAGCAAGCACACTCAGCAGGGTACCCTGGAGAAAAATATAGATTTTAGAAGCCGAGAAAGATTTGAATTCTAGTTCTACTGCTCATGGAGTGAGCTTGGGCAAGGTACTGAGCCTTTGAGCCTCAAATTCCTCTTTTGTAAAATGGGCGTGACATTCATTCTGCAATATCACCGTGGGAACTCCATGAGCTATAGACTAAGGGTCAGGGACATATTAAATAGGCAATAAATGGCACCATTATGGAGCTAGTATGTGGCAGTTACACAGCTGTTGGACCTTTTCTCCAGGGCAATAAAGACCTTGACCTGGGCTGGGATCCCCCAAATCCAGAGAGGGAGTGGGCAGGGCTGACCCCAAGAGCACATGTAGAGCCAAAGGAAGCATGAGACCCCCAAGGACTGTCTGAAAGACCCATGGAAGAAGATAGGAATCAAAACCCAAATGAACCATATGCAGAGGTGATCAGACAGATTGCAGCGAGTGGCTCAGATGACAGAGCTGGGAAGGGCTCCCTAAGACACGGTCACAGGAGAGGGAAGATGGAATGGAACTTTCTAAAGGACCTCACAGCCAAAGCCATGGGTGGGGCCGGGCCAGGTCAGACAACCACAGGGCGTGCACGGCTCGATAGGCGAAAAGCTTGCTTCCCTCTTGGAGAGACCGTGCATTTCTAAGTGACCTGCAGTCAGAGCCATTCCAGATAATGGTTACTTCTGCAAGTCTGTGCCTCCAGCAGAGGTTAAATTCAGACAATGTTGTGTTTGTTCTCTGAATACAAATTACTAGTGTTGGGAAACCGCAGCGCCTGAGCCAGCCACCCAACTGGAGCTCTTTGTTTGCGCTGCCTGGTCCCTGACTCCAGGAGCCACAAGGGACCTCCGAGGTCAGGAGCCCGACCGCCCACTCAGAGCAAGGGATTCCCACCAGAGCAGGAGCACAGGTGGTGCCCGACCTCTACAGGAACACTCCCAGCGACGGGACGCCCACCCACCGCCTCCCAGAAAGCCATGGCGTCAGGGGGCCGCTCTGAGCTGTGCAAAGCCCTTTGTGCAGTTGCTGTAAAATCTGCCCATCCCTAAGCCCCCTTCCTGGCCCTGCCACCTGGCAGTGGTCCTGCTGTCATGCACGTCTCATCTCTCAGAGAACAGCTCTCCAGGTAGCCGGCTCCCGCACTCCCACCACGACAGCTATCCTTTTTGGGAGTAAACATCGCCATTCCCGTCAAACACTGAAACTGGCCCTTCATCCTGATTGACGCAGTCAAATTTGCAAACATCCATCATAACATGTAGGCCATGGAATGGAACCCCGGACTCCGTGTAATGTTTTGCATAGGTCGGTCCTATGAACGCCCTGTGAGGACACTGCGATTTGTTTTGTATGCTAATATTGTGCTAGCTCTGAGGTCCACCATATCACACTTCAGTCTCTGTTCAGCTTGCTGTCAATAAATTTCAGGATATGTGGGTTCTGTATTTGGTTTTTTGGTTTGTTGGTTGGTGTTTTTCTGGTTTTGTTTTGATGAGACAGAGTGTCGCTCGGTCACCTGGGCTAGAGTGCAATGGCATCATTATAGCTTGCAGCAACCTCAAACTCCGGGGCTCAAGTGATCCTCCCACCTCAACCTTCAGAGTAGCTGGGACTACAGGTACACGCCACCATGCTCAGCTAATTTTTCTATTTTTTCTTTTTTTTGTAGAGATGGGGTCTTACTATATTGGTCAAGCTGGTCTTGAACTTTTGGCCTCAAGCGATTCTCCCACCTTGGCCTTCCAAAGTGCTGGGATTACAGTCTTGAGCCATCGCACCTGGCCTTGTTCTTTTTTTTTTTCTTGTTAATATTAATTGCTTTTCTCACTGTCCAGATATGCAGTTATTTTAGTACAATCTCCATTTCCCATTGTTAAATCCATCAGTCTCTCTTCTCCTACCTTTTTCAATACCGTTTTTTAACTTTCTTTTTAAGTTTCTGTCATTTTAAAATTTTAAAGTCATAAATTTGGCCAAGGGATAATAAAAGTATTCATCAGTACGTAACCAAGTGCCAGCCCCTGTGCTACACAACCAGAGATCGGTGACGCTCTTATTAGACTATCACTATCATTGTTGTTAATAATATCCAGCTTCATTGATTGGTGCCATTATTAGTCAATAATATTAATTTGTCAGACTGCAGATGTTACTATGACTGTCAGAACTCATCACCAGCATATTAGATACATTACTCATTATTTAATGTGTTATTTCATTCATTGACATTCATCGCATGTGGTTATTTTACCAGTTATAAGTCGACCTATGGGAAGGGTATGCTTTTTCATCTTGCCCTCAAGTATATCATGAGAAACTTTGTAAAATGTCTCACTGAAACCACAGTGTGCTCCACCCAGTAGCCCTGGCAAAGAGGAGATGACGCTAAGACGAACCCCAGCTCTGACAACAGAGGCGTCTGCCGTCACCTTCCTCTGCTTGGGCGGAGCAGAGGCAGCAGCTGGGTTCCTTGGCAGGGTTTTCATGTTGATCCCGGTGTCTCCTTCCCAGCATGCATGAAGGTGCCCCAGGGCACGGGGCAGGTGTCCTGTCTACAGGTGGTCAAACCTCACCTGCCGCCAAGTTCACCTGCCAGGCTCTTTACCTAGTCATGACGACTGTCTCTCAGAGGTGTCTGCCTGTCCTCCCTCCCCCAGCCCCAGTTCATGCCCACCCAATATCCTAGGTACGTATCTACTCATTTATTCATTATCAAATCCCCCACTTGGAACGTCAAGTTCAGGAGTACAAAGTCCCAACTTTTGGAGGGGTCTATTTTGTTCGCTAACTGTATCCTTAGTACTAAGGCTAGTGCCTGACACGTTGTAGGATCTCAATAAATAGTCATTAAATGAATGAAGGGGGATCAGTTACCTAATTGAGAGGATTTGGGTGTCTTCAGACCTTTGTGACAATTGTAGAATCCTTCTAGCCCCAAAGACCCTAATGGCAGAGAAGAGCAAAGGCTGCTCCAGAGCCTGGGGACAGTGTCCTACTGAAAGCCAGATACTTAGACTATTGTTATTATTGAGATATAATTCACATGCCACACAATTCTCCCATTAAAGTATGCACTTCAGTGATTTGTAGTACATTCACAGAGTAATGCAACAATCACCACAATCTGTTTTGGAACATTTTTATCATTCTCTCCCCCCCCATAAAGAAACCTCTACCTATTAGCTATCATCCTCCTACACACTCACTCCATCTCCTCAGCCCTAAGCAAACACTGGTTTACTTTCTGTATATATAGATTTACCTAGTCTTTACTTTTCCTATAGATGGAATTTTACAATATGTGATCTTTTATAACTGACTTTTTTTCATTTGATATAATGTGTTTGAGGTTCGTCCATGTCGTGACATATATCAGTACTTAATTTCTTTTTGTGGCTGAATAATATTCTATTATATGGATAGATCACGTTTTGTTTATCCACTCATCTGTTGATGGGCATTTAGGTTTCTGCTTTTACCTACTATGAATATTCATGTATAACTTTGTGTGTGGACGTATGTTTTTAACTCTCTTAGGTATGTATCTAGGAGTGGAATTGCTAGGTCGTATTGTAACTATGTGTTTAACCATTTGAGGAACTGTCTGTTTTCTGAAGTAGCGAAGTCATATTACCTTCCGCCCAGCAGCGAACAGTTCTGATTTCTCCCCCATTCTCATCCAAGCTGCTATTGCAGACTGCTTCCTTTTAATTTCGTTGTTTATCTTACATTCCTTGTAAATTTTGCATTCTTTTCCATAATATAAAGGGTTCATTTATTGAATTTAAATTATTTACCATCAGGAAAAATAAAAATTGGAAACATTTAGATGGTGCCAATTCATTTTGGAAAACCGAGTTGCATTAGAGAAAACAGAAGAAAGCTAAAGCTCTCACGTTCAGTGTCCAGAAAGTTTCTCTTCTCTGTTTTGGTACCTCTGCATTTTGAGGATCTAGACTCAAGTAAATATGTGGGTACAAAGTGAGACAATTCTCTCCTTGCTGTACGTGCAGGGCTACCATTATCACTAAGGGGATTCCTTGGGCTGCTACCAAATGTGGCGCATCTTTGGGTTTCCGCAGGTGGAAATGTCAAAAAAATGCATCTTCTTGCATATGATGAACTGAACTCTGGTCCACTAGTCAATCTCTTTTAAATTTTCGGAGATCTAAGATTATTTCAGTGAAGTAAGATAATGGAGGATGTTTTTCTTTATTTCTACCCTCAGAAGTGTGGTTTTTCATAACATGAACCAAACTCAAGAATTAAAAAATACTATAATAATTGTCCCCATCATCCTTTTGCATTTTTTTACAGAGCTTTATTTTTTGGATGGAATCTTACTACATGCAGGAAAAAAATATTCATAACTTTGCTTTGCACTGGTTAACTGTGAAAGCTCAGCTTTCAAAAAGGACTTTGTGAACCATTCTCTGTAATTAACATTATTTATTTGGATTTTTCAAAGCTGTAGTCAGGATTTTTGATTGTGTGCATTTGCTTCCTGTGAAGAACACTAACAATTCATCTCTGAGTTTGAAAACTCCCGCCAGCACTTTCCCCTGGCCGAAGGAAAAGCATATGCTCAGAATACTATTTTTTAAGTCAAATTTCAGAGGCAGTTTTCATTTTCTTACTAATTTCCTTTAAAAAGCAAGTTTTCACACCATTAGATTTTTTTCATGCAACTCCCAGAGGCTTAACAGTGTCACGTTTTTGGTGAATGGTGCAATGGTTGCTGGTGCATGCACAGGGTGAAACGGTTGGATGCAGCTGTGTGTCTGTCACTGATGGTGCCCAGCTGTGTGCACCATTGTTTATCGGTTCCAGTTGTTATTGTGCTCAACAAAATATCCACAAAATTTGTTGGAAAAAAATAGTTATTTTTCCATCAAGTCCTTTGCAAATCAAGATATATTCACCAATTTCATCAGCATAAATATAGCAAAAGAAAAGGAAATAAAATTAGCAGCTCTGCTTCTGCAGAGTGAAGAACTGAGTTAGACTCTGTCCCAATTAACCATTGCTATGTAACAAATCATCACAAAATGGAGTGGCTTAAAATAACCAGTATTTATTTAGCTCGTGATTGCATATGTTGGTCATTTAGGCTGGGCTCAGCAAGACAGTTCTTCTGGTCTCCCTCGTGCATCTTTGGTCAGCTGCAAGTCAAGCAGGCAGCTTTGCTGATCTTGGCTGCACTCCCTCACCTCAGTGAGGCCTCAGCTGGGATGAGGCTGTCTCAGCTTTGATTTACCTGAGATTTATCTCATCTTCCAACAGGGTAGCAGAGGCTTATTCACATAACCGCTAGGCAGTGTTCCAAGAGATCAATTAGAAGCCTGAAAGACCTTTTGAGACCTAAGTTTCAAACTTGTACATTATTACTTCTTTTGCATCTTATTGGCTAAGGCAAGTCAGAAGACCAGTCCAGATTCAAGAGGAGGGAAAATGGACTTCAATTATAGACATCACTTTATAGTCACATTATAAAGGGTGTGGATACAAGAAAGAGTGAGGGATACTGGTCGTTTTTGCAATATAGTACAATCTATTTCATGACTGTCCAAGAATGTATTAAGAACACATGGAAGTGTGTCATTTTGTTGTATCCTTTGGTTGTAGGGCTTTCTTTATATATAGTTTAAATTCATCTTTTGAACCTAAAAGAGATTGGCTATGTCTATAACAAAAGATTTTGTCAAATTTTCTCTTTTGATATGAGCCACATGTTTCTGGCAATTCTGAAACCAACCTGAAAGAACATGCCGTGCAATTTGTGTGTGTGTGTGTGTTTATTTTATTGCTCTTAGCCAAGACTTCCTCCTTTTTAGCTGCAAAATAAATAAGGTGGTTTTTCATCAAAATTTTTACTATGGGCTTTTAAATATCATTGCAATAGTAATAGGTTTGTGCAATTTTTGTTTATTTTCTTAGACAAGAGGCACCATAACTTAGGATTGTTTGCACATCTATAATAATTAACCCATTTTTTAAATAAGAACCTAAGAACATCTGACACATTTTGGATTAACAATTGCTGTTTATTTCGAACTCACTAATTGTAGTTTACTAGTGGTTATTTTATGTTTCTGCACTGGTTTCAACTATTGATTCAAAAATTAAGATTGTTGAAATTCCAAAGGTAAAGGAAGAAAGATACTGTGGATATTGGGAAATGGGGGATTTTACACATTGCTGATGGGGATGGAAATTGGTTCAATCACTTCAAACAGCAAATTGTCAATACCTAGTAAAGGCACACACCCTATAAAAGGCAGTTTTATTTCCAAGTATTTGTCCTAGAGAAACTCTCGGACAGTACAGAGGAGACGTGCAAAGATGGTCACTGCTTTCTTCCATTCAGTTATTCATTCACTCAGCAAGTATTTACCGAGCACATACTGCTCTCTGGGTATGGTGGGTAGATCAAAGGACAAAATAAATAAAAATCCTGCCCTCAGGGACCTCACATTCTAGAGGAGAAAGACAGAAAATAAGCAAAATAAATAAGGAAGGCATGTTGCAGGCAAATTGGTGATAAGGGCTATGAAGAAAAAAAAACAGAGGAAGAATAAGAAGTGTTGTGGAGGAGGTTAAAAATTTAACAGGACATGCAGGGATGGCCGCCCTGAGAACGTGACAATTAGAGCTATAGATTTAACAAATGAAAACATAGGATTCCCAATTAAATTTTAGGTGATAAGTGAATTTTTGTTAGTATAAGTACATCCCCTACAGTATTTGGGGTATATTTAAACTACACACTAACTCGTTTATCTGAAATTCAAATTTAACCGGACATCCGGAATTTTATTTGGCAATCCTCCTAACAAATGAGTCAAACCCTGGGAGGAACAGGAAGCACATTAAGTGGATGCGATGAGAAGATGGTGAATGAATGAATTACCGGGAGAGAAGCGTGGCAGGAAGAGGAAAGGGCAGGAGCAAAGGCCCTGACTGTCTGTAACAGCGAAAACTTAGAAGGGACTCGTCCCTCCACAAGAGAACAGATTAACAACCTGTGGTGTGTTGGCACGACGGAATCCCTCAAATGGACTAAATCCAAATAGGCCCATATTGATAGATCTCAAAAACCTTATGTCGAATGAAAAATAAATTGGGAAAAAATAAATCTGTTCTGGTTGCATTTCTGTAAGGTTGAAAAACACACAAAACGGTGTATGCTGTTTATGGCTACATTCACATTGGAAAGGACAGGAACAAACACGGGAATGATACACCCCAACTCTAGGAGATTGTCAACCTAAAGCAAAAAAAGCAGTGTTTAACCCTCATGGTAGTTACACAGGAGTCTGATATATTGTCTGTGTTTTTCTGAATGCATGTAACGTTTCATTATTTATTTTTTTGAAAAAACGCCTTCAAAAAAATTTTTTTAAAAAACCAGAGTTTTAGGTACTTTTGTGTTATGAGGAACTCGCTGCATTAGAAAGTAACTTATGATTGTGCCAACGTTTGATCTAGCAACAGTCCTTCACCAGTGCCGGCAGGTGACAGCTATCGGGGCACAGTGCTCATGACCCAGAGCGAGGAGCTGGGTGTTCTCACTCCGAATGTCCCACACATTCACCAGGAGCCCTCGGGCAGGCGGGGAGCGCCTCGGTGCCATTTCCTCATCGGTCAGGTGGAGGTGTGGACATGAGCCTTCAACCCTCAAAGCACTACTAGGAACAATGAGTAAGACAACAGCCGCTCGGACAGTGCAAGCGTCGTAAGAATGAATGTCGTGGCATTTGGTTTTGTCTGATCTGCGACCCGCCCTGGGTTTCCCCTTGAACCGAAGATTGAAGGCAGAAGATTGAAGGCACTTGTGCAAGCCAGGCTCGTTTGCTATGTCTCGCTACAGACTTTTTCCTATATACAACAGAATTTTAGTTCTGATCCCTAAAAGTAGAATAAGGTGTTGGGGGCTCTGCGTCCGTTTCGGCGGGGTCGTTGCTGACTCGCAGAGTGGCCTAGGGCTGCAAGGGTCTGAGCGGGCAGAAGGAAGCAGGAGGTCACGTGGGTGTGGGCGAGCTGCCCCACACACCCGAGGACGCCCTGCAGCGCACTGCAGGGGTGAATGCTCGAGCTCAGAGCAAGCGCTTTTATGTGACGGGCACTTTTCCCCTGTGCACCCGTCGAAAGCAAACAGCGCACCCCCACTTGCTGACGGGGAGTGTGGGTTATTTACATGCGCTCAACTTCTCTGCTAAGTTAGTCTCAGATGAGCAAGGTGAGCATTCTCTGTAAGGAGAGTGCACTCAGTGCACACAATGCACTCAGAGGACAGGGAAGTATTTAGGACAAGGATGTTTCCTGTGATTTACTTACTGGTGTAACTCACCTGGCATCTCGTCACCGTTCACGACACTCACATCTAGGGCCGACACCAAGAATCAGCATCTAGCGTAGGGGGCAAGGTGGCATTGTACACAGACAAAAGCTGCCAGATCTCATGCCCTTAGTTGACAGAGATAATGCAAATAATACTAATAGTGTCTATTTTATTAATATTAAACACATGCTCTGTGTATACATTACGTGATGTGATCGCCATAGCAAGCCCATGAATAGGAACCTGAGATTAAGAGACGTCCAGAGCTTGTTAGCCTGAGGTTGCACAACTAGTAAGCTGCTGGTCTGTGGTTCGAACCCGGGTAGTCTGGTACCGGAGCCAGACTGTGCGATTGCCCTCTGCGTCTTTGGGCAAGGAAGTGGATTGTGACACCAGTTTCAGCCCGCTGTGTAGACAGACACGGAAGGCCCTGCTGGAAATGCTGGCTGACCTGTGCAAAGCCACACTGGGAGGAGGCGTGTAATCAGGATGTGACTATGATAGCCACAGGGATTCTGTTGAAAGTCGAGAAAATCCAGAAATATCTGTATTTAAAGAACATACCAAGAATTATGCCAGGGTTGCAAACCGGGGGCCAGCGGATACTCAGCCTGTGTCCCCACATCGGCCCTGGCCCTGGCCTTGGGGTTCCAGAATCCCTCCGGAGCTCTGCCTGGCTGCAACGGTTCTGACTCCCAGCGCCGTCAGCAAAAATGTTCCACCGCTGACCATGATCTTTGATGTTTCCCACTTTCTGTTCCCTCCTCGACACCCCATCACCCTCAGCTCTACCAGAACCAGTCCTGAGACTTTTCTCACTGGCAGCCTTCTGTTGACCAATGTTCTCCTTCTGCTCAAAATTAAGTCACAGTGGAAAGAACACACTTTTGAGGTCTTGGAGACAGATTTGGATTCAAGGCTGCCTCTTTCTTTGTGTAGACTTTTGGCAAGTTATTTAATGTTTCTGGGCCTCGATTTCTGGATCTATGCAATGGGAATTAATAATTCCTAATGTGGGCTGGGTGCGGTGGCTCAGGCCTGTAAACCCAGCACTTTGGGAGGCTGAGACAGGAGGATCGCTTGAGGCCAGGAGTTTGATACCAGCCTGGGTAACATAGCAAGACCCCATCTCTACAAAAAGTTTAAAAATTAGCCTTTCTCTTCACTGTATATTTCATCTTCCACTGAGAACTCAATTTCTTTTTTGAGAAAAGTCCTGTGTGTACCTTCCTATGGTGGGGAACCTATAGCTTCAAGGCCACATGTGGCCCTCCAGATCCCCAAGTACAGCCCCTTGACAGAATCCAAACCTCGCAGAACAAATCCCTGAAAGAATTTGTTGTGTAATATTTGGATTCAGTCAAAAGGCTGCACTGAAGGATCCAGAAGGCCACGTGCGTCCCCAAGGCTGCAGGCCCCCCAAGCAAACATCAAAACAATTGAGCGTTCACTAAGGAGAGACTAAGCGGAGAGATGGAAGGATGTCCGTTTCAAGACAGAAATCCTACCTGCTCTATTATTAAGAGCTTTTATTAGGCCCCCACAAATGCTGCCAGGAATTTTCAGAACATATTGCAGATGTCCCCCCAAAGTTGGCTTTGGTGTTGGCCTTGTGGCATGCAGCCTGGCCCCAGTTCATTTACCAGAGACAGAGCCCACGCACGGTTTCAGATTGCCTGTCATTTCGGCTGCCTTTCTTGAAACGATGACATGGAATTGCATGTTAACACTGTTTTCTAGCATCACGGACTCTCTGGTTTTTCTTAGCTCCCTGGATTTAACTATAAAAATCTATTGGATCATGATAATACTACATAAGAAAGCATTGAAGCAAAATTAAAAACTATACACTGTGTACAGATTACCAAGTGTCGAGGACTCGAAGTACAATATTAAGATGAAAAGCACTGCTGCGATTCCTACTCTTGAAGAATTCCCGACAAAGCAGGATACAGACGTATGCAAAGATGCTCATGGAAAAGGGCCAGCATAGAGATGCACACCGGTTTTTTAGAGCTGGGAAGAGGGGACCTTCAGAGGACAGCCTCCAAGGGAGTGGGCACGGGAGCTGAGTTGGAAGAGTGAGTTGGGGTTAAGCAGGTGCAGGGGAGGGCGCGGCGGCCTTCGGTGCAGATGTACAACTGAGCGAAAGCAGGACGGCAGGAAGCAACAGGGACGTGCATTAGCTTCGCGTTTGCCGGGAGGTGACGTGCCAGCAGGGAACGGTAGCCGGTGAGGCTGGACAGGCAGACAGATCCTGTTTACAACCTGGCTGCGAGCAGAAGGGGACAAGGGCCCCTCCGCGTCTGTTCACTGCCATGTCCCAGCCCCAACCTGTCCCCGGCGAGGAACCAGTGCCAAGGAGTTTTGGCTTCACCCCGGGTGTGAGAGGTTTTTCAGAAGCAGAACAGCCCGTCGTCATACTTCATTTTCAATAGGGAGACAATCAGGAAGCATTTCCATGAGAATTCAATTCTTAAAACTGTAGTTCTACATCCAAGAATGTTCATTCATTCATTGTATTCACCCATTCCACAAATATCTATTGAATGTTTCATATGTGCCAGGGACTGTTCCAGGCTTAGGAGATTCAGCAAGAAGAAAATAGACAAAAATTCCCGTACTCATGAGAGGGACAGATAATATACAAAGCACCTCAGTAAATAAATCGTATAGGGTGTTAGAAGGTGATATGGACAATGGAGACAATGAAACAGGAAGGGGTTAGGAACAAGGAGAGCAGCAGGAGGGCAGGTGGAGGAGTTGCTATTTTTAGTAAAGGAATTTAGGAAAGAGCTCGTTAATAAGGGGATATTTGGACAAGAACCTGAAAAAGAAGTGAGCTTGATTCCTGCTAGTATCTGGGGAAGTGCATTCCCAGCAGGGCCTTTGGCATTCCCAGCAGGGGACAGTGCAAAGGCCCTGGGGCAACAGTGTCAACATCTTTGGAACCTGTTTAAAAGGGAAATTATTAAGCCTTGACCCAACCTAGGAATCAGAAGCTCTTAGGTTGGGAGTGGGAAGTAGGGTGAGACCCAGGAATCTGTTCTGACAAGTCTTCTAAGTGATCCTCATGTTAGCTTAGCTCTGAGAACCACAGCCTTAGAGCCAGGTCCTCTCTCCCTGTCTATAGTATTTTACCTAATCATCAATTTCCGTAAGTTTAACTGCCCTCCCTCCTTTTTTATTTTCCACCCAGATATCT
>CAUYSK010008329.1:0-73564 GCA_963575035.1 Avahi laniger
CTGTAGTCCCAGCTACTTGGGAGGCTGAGGCAGTAGGATCGCTTGAGCCCAGGAGTTTGAGGTTGCTGTGAGCTAGGCTGACGCCACAGCACTCGCCCCAGGCAAGAAAGTGAGACTCTGTCTCAAAAAAAAAAAAAAAAATCTGAAAGTAGAAGATATTTATCATGTGGCATTAGGTAAATTTGATGTTTCTTTGCTTCTGTGGGTAATATATAAAATTATATATATATTTTAAGGTCAGCAGATAAAATGAGATTGTGCATCTGTGAAAATATTTTTAAATTACAAAAAATATTGCAGCTGAAAATACTTTGAAATGACACAAAGTTAGGCTCTTTTACAGTAAAGATGGCACTCTTTTATGTCTAACAAATAATTGAAAAAAATATTCCATTTATAGAAACAAGTCTCCCTACTGTTAGTGGTATGAAAGTAGAATATCCATAAAGATATGGCTAAAGAATTTAAGAGAAGTATTTTCATGTGTCCCATATGGGCAAAACATTATCTGCCCTTTCATGTCATGAATCCAAAAGTACTTACATTATGTTTTATATTGTGTTAAAATCTATATAATGTAATATAAAATTCATTCAGAGGATAACATATTTATGTATTCCTAAGGCAATTTTAGTTGAGACATTTATTTGGACTTTAATTTTGAAAAAATAATGTTGCTAAGCTTCTACCCACATTGTTCCTCCAGTTTCACGGCAGAGGAAACAGTCCCAGCACCTGGGAAATCCATCAGCTCATTCCGCCGGAGGTTTCCAGGGCAGACACACCGTTTTGTCGGGCTTCACTTGCCCTTCAAATCCAGTAAACAGAATTCCTTATCTCATAACACCAAGATTTTACTAGAGTATTTTGTGTGTCATTTATCAGAATAGCTGCCAAGATGTTCAAATTTGTTTTAAAAAGACAGGAGCTTTGTAGCAGACAGGCTTGAGGTTGAAAAACCTGATTTCACATGCTCTTCATTTTTCCCCGTGGTCTCTGAACTTTAGTTTATTGGGAACTGCCACCTTGCTGCTCCTGTCTCAACTGGCTCCTCGTTACTCAAAGCCAGTAATAATTGCTAAATATGACTAATATCACATGGAAGGTCGCAGAGTTCACTGCTAACCTTCATTCCAGCTCAAAATGTTTTCAAGGTTAATAGATTGATTTTGAGCTGAGATATGATGCATTTATAAAATGGAGGAAAATGAAAAATTTGGCATCACCAGTATGCGGATAGTTTTAAATGATTCATTTGTTACATTTGGATTGTAGCCATGAAATTCATTTGATGTATATCACATAGTTATATTCTACCCTAGACACTGGACAATAAATTAATGATACATTTTAACATTAGACAATTTTACACACACACACACACACACACACACACACACACTCCAGGATGAGAATTAAGGCATTGTGATTTTATTGAACATTCTAGCTCAAGGATACCACACATGTAAAATAGAGCTTAGCTGTTATCAAAGACTGAAACGATGCTAAAACACAATTAAGTTAAAACTATAATTTTAAGAGGAGGATGATTGTTGATTTCATCCCTTGAGGTCCTTGTCTGGGGTAGGGACAAATAAAATCCCTGACTCATCTCAGTTCTGTGCTCCCTAGACTTTTGGGGTCCTTGGTGCCATTCTAAAGAACTCTTCTGTTTTGCCCACACCCTTGATTGGACTTGAGGAGGACTTTAGGATCCCAGAAAGATCTTTGCCACCGCACTTTCTGATCCTGCCCAATGCCTGTTTCTGGGCCCATTTCTGCAACCAGTTTCTCAGCTTGACTTTCGATTCCAGTCCAGTGAACTGGGAATTCCCGGCCTCTGGTGCCAGCCTGGACATACCGCGTGGCCCAGCTATGCTAGAACCCGCCCACCAAACAGCAGGCAGCATTTCCTTGGAGACTTTTCCAAGTCCTATAAGGCTTATGGTCCTTACTAAACACACATTACCAAGACGTGTAGTTTCTTCCTGTCCAGTGTTGTTCCGTTCACTCTTCCTCCACATTTCATAATGCCTGGATTACTAATTTTATCCTCTAGCTAGATTTCCTTTATTTTCAGGCCCTTCCTTTCTCACTTCCTAATTAATTAGCCTGACCACAATGGATATTGTTAGTCTTCTCCCAAAAACATCTCCAGTGACTTCTCTGAAACTGCACACAAACCCCTGGGTGTGGCTTTCGAGGTGTCTACCTGTCCTACCACATCCCTGTTCCTTCTCTTGCCCTGTCCCCACTGTTCTCAGGGGACAGACAGATCTGCCATCTGCCCTTAACTCAGCTCTCCCATCCCTAACTGCATGAGCTTGGGCAGGTCACTTACTATGAATCTCCAATTTTCATCTCTGGACAATGATAAAAAAAATAAAGCCTTCCCCTTACGAGTCATTGTGGGGATTAGCCACACAGGGTGGAAAATTCCTCACATGGTCCCTCGCATGTTGCAAGGGGCCCACAGCTCTTACCACTTCCAGAAGATTCTGCACCTACTCAAATCCCACGCACTCACTATCTCAGGCCATGTCAGAGTCCACCTCCATCTCAAAGACCACCGTGATTAAGCTGAATATAATCCAAAAAAGCAGTTTAGTGCTCGATCACATCCTAGATTTTATCATTGCCAAGGTTTTCAGGAGGAATAGTCTTGCCTTCCCAACTAGGTTATAAGATCCGGGAGGGCAAACTACAGTGTTATCCTCTGTTGCTAAAATGTTGGTGCTCCCTGGCCTCACCTGTTCCCTGCACTCAGTCCCCTCTTGCCTGAGCATATCTAGGGGCCTCCAGGATGTGTCTACAAGAGTCATTAATATTTCCCTTTGGTAGTGTCCAGCCTCTAGCAGAGCACTGTAACGCCACTGAGGACACCTCGTCCACAGGTTCCCACACTGCCTCCACGAAGCATCTCCCCGGCAGCTGCTGCCTCTGCCCCAGTGAGCACACTTGCCGCTCTCCTTGAAGGCTGTCACGTGCACTGACTGACATCTCATTGGATGGGGCCTCTGAGTTCTATTGTTTGTGCTTCCAATGTCTTATGAGAGTTTTTAGGAAAACAGTTTTTATTTACAGAAACGTTTTTCCTGGGATATGACTTCATTGGAAAGGCAGCCAGCAAAAAAAAAAATCAGAGTGACAGATTCAACTTGTAAGGAAGGCTTTATCACTAGGGTAAGTCTGTGGACCCAGATGCCTCTCTCTTCAGGCTGGGTTTTGCTGCCAGGAGCCCTCAGGACCCCAAGCAAGCAGACATCTAATGCGTGCCCTACAATGTCGCCAGCCTTGTCTCATTTCCAGCACTAGCACTGGCCTTGTAGCAGGCTGGATCTCGCTTCCCATTCTTTAATCCCACTGGACACACGTAGAAACCAGCCGAAGACCAGAAGATCAGTGAGTCTAGTACAGTGGCATAAATCCAGGTCATTTGGGGCATTAGGTTCAACTTGTACCACGGAATTTTATTTTTTTAAATTCCTGTTCTGAAACTGTTTTTCTGTTATTTGTCTCTGTTATAAAAGTAGAACTAAAAGAAAAAGAATGCCTTTTACTTGAACCACACATACAGGGAAATTTATAGCACATCTAAGTTCAAACAACCAGGTTGGGGAAGAGAAAGCTTTGGAAAAGAACTGATTTTGCATATTACACTTGAGATGGCAAATTCCAAAGTGCTTTGAAACTCTAGAAGGAGGAGGCAGAATCAAAGAATCTTGTTCAGGGTAACTTCTGAAGGCCTCAAGAAGTCTACTGGCCTGAAAATGCAAAACTGTTCACTCGCCACCTTAGTGTCCTACCCCGCTGCTCCCGGGTCTGGCGCACTCCCATTCCCCTGTGACCACACCTAACCCTCCCTGAGACATCAAGTAACCCCTCCAGCATCAGCAGGGCTGGCCTTCCAGGTTTCAGTCCCCTAAACACAATGGCTTTACTTGGTTGCTTAAAAGGTTTTTAAATCTGAATAGAACACCCTACACAGACAGGTGCCCCACACAAAGGCGCACACACACACACACACACACATCCTCACAGACTCTTTCAAAATCGAAAACACAAAGACAAGTCAGCCAGGGACCCATGTCACCATTTGCTGCCATTTTCCAGCGATGTAAGTTGGGGACAGTAACTCTACAGAATTCATTTTCCAGATGACATGATATACGGACTAGAAAATAGCATGCACAGATCATCAGAACTAGAAGTGCCCTTTGAGGTTGTCTAATTCAATTTCCTCACTTTGCAGATGAAGGAACTGAGGTCTCAAGAAATGATCATTTGTTCAAAGTCAGTGAGATGGTCAAGGTTAGAGCTGGAATTAGGACCCGGGTCTCTTTAAAATACCAGTCTTTCCACTCAGAACAGCTGTCCTTATTGGTCCAGTTTGGGGGCTTAAAACTGAAGTTGTCCCCTTATCCTGATGTCTGCACCAGGGTGCTTGCAAACCACCAGCTTGCTCAGGTGTAAACATGCTTTTGGTTTCCACACCTCCTAGGCTAAACATGTTACCCAGTGGCCAGAAGATTTGAAAGGAATTTAATTAATACCTTCTTTACTTCTAGTACTCAGTATTTTTACTTTACGGTGCTTTCTCTTTCTTGCCTTGCTCCACATTTTGTCAAAAGGTCATTTCTGAAGCTCGAAGTTTCAGTAATTTTAAGCTATTGTCAGAAAACACATGAAAAGGTGTGGGAGGAACCCCATCTCCAAAATTCAAATAAAAGTACAGATTGATATCACTGCCTGCTAGTCCTGTTAAATTATAGGCCTGTTGCTTTCTGCTGTTTAGTTTTACATGACCATCCTTCTATCACTCACCTTGAGCAGAAACTTACAGAGACAATAGACAATCTTGGCAGAAACTGAAGAGAAAACGTTGCCAGGGGGTGGAAAAAATGGATGTAGCCGACAAATTACAGGGTTGCCTATTCAATCATGAGGATGGAAACAACTCTGTGAATCAATGTATGAAAAGGATGTTTAATAGGATGGGAGAAGTCACTTTAACACCTGTTTCTTCTGCAGTCGAATGCCCTGATGCCAATCACTCACAGTCCCCATCCACTCTCCAAGCAGAAAATGATCTTGTCTCTTATTCTTTAAGGACTGAAGCAGCAGAACAGGGTCTATTTTTAACAGTACTGGGAGCAATAACCATGGCACTGGCTGCTAGGAAAGCTTGTCTTAGAAGATCTGGCCTGAGGCGGTGGGGATATCACAGCCAGGACAGAGGAAACCAGAGAAACTGTGAGGCTCATTTCAGCCACGTGAAATGAGCAGTGCGGAAAATACAAAAGTCTGCATAAAAGGTGAACTCATTTTACTCTGAGAGTTACTAAGCCTAAAGTCATAAATGCCAACACGACAAGGAAGAGGCTTGGCCAGTGGTTTTTATTGCAATCCATTATGGGAATGGAAAAATTTCTTTTGAACTGTAGCTGTCTGTGTTGACTTTGGTTAAGGTGGAAATTCAGGCTCATTTACTGGGAAAGAAGGATTTGGAGCAAGCCTCAGCTCAGAGCTTCTCACATTCCTCCGTGGGAGAGCATCCTTTGCACAGCTCAGGCAGTGACATGTTAATCTACGCTTATATCTCTCCTGTGTTTCTCCAAAACTTGGGGCTTCCTCCATGTAAATGGTGTGGGGATTGCATTTTATCAGAGACTCTCCCTGATCTCACCTTTATTCTTTTCCACGCGTCAGAACCGTCACTGCAGAGAGCAGTGCAAAGCACACAGTATCATGATTCTCTTGGCCTCAGAAATGTATTACTTGTGCTTTCTTTTAGCTTTTACATTTCCCCAGGGACGAATGACGCATCTAGAACACATTTCCAAATAGCTTACAACTTTTCTAAAATACAACTCAGGCTTTTTACTGTATTCAAGAATTTCTGACTGCTTCTTGACTTACACTTGCTAAGAGCTCCTTCAATTAGACACTGATATCCTTATGACTCCATAAGCATCCATCTCACTTAATTGTTTCTCCCAGCATTTCACACTAAAGGGGGTGAGACATTGAGGTAAGCAAATAAAGAAGGTGCAAAGTAGTAAGTTATCATAAAATAATATGGAGAATGTTGTGGGTGCTTGAAGGAGGCAGTAATCCATTCTTCCTGGGGAAGGAAGTTCAAGAAGTGCCACCCAGTAAAGAGATATCTGAGCTGGCTCTTGCGGTTGTTTCAAATAGGAAACAACATTTGCAAAGGCCCAAAGGTGTGAACATTCGTGACACATTCAAAGAATAGCCAGTAGTCTGATCTGGCCAAAGTGTTAAGTGCATGGGGCAGGGAAGGCAGGAGCTGGGTGGTGAGCAGCAAGAGATGAAACCAGAAGCATAGGTAAGGGCTGGATTGCGAAGGGCTTGGAACTTCTTTTGCTAAAAGAAACCGCTTGATTTGGCTGCATTCTTCTTCCCAGCATGTGGACATCACTTGGTTCTTACCCGTAGGGGATTTTGCCCCCATAGGTTTTCTTAACTTGTTCTTCAAATCCATTCATTTTCT
Source organism: Avahi laniger (assembly GCA_963575035.1). NCBI lineage: Eukaryota > Metazoa > Chordata > Mammalia > Primates > Indriidae > Avahi > Avahi laniger. Next base: position 6,515 of record CAUYSK010008329.1, read on the forward strand.
TCCTGGGCACCCAGGAAGCCTGCATTGCACAGCTTCCCATATAGTTATCTGGAGCCATGCAGTAAACTTTCTATGCCATTAAGCTACTAAAAAATGGGGATTGTCCATGACAGGAGTTAACATATCAACTAATTCGATGGGCGAGGAAGTTCTCCGGGGAAAAAGTAGCTGCTTGCACAGGTGGTCTCTCCCAGTGTATGGGTAAATATCAATGGCGTCTGTTCACTCTTCTCCAGGAGGACTCCCAGGGCATGGGCCAAGGGCACCAGATTCCCTGAATTGTTGGCAGTAGGTGCGTGTGGATCCCTCATTCTCCCAGCCCTGACCTTACTGCCTCCATAAGGCAGCACAGAACCAGCTCCATAAAGCCAGGTCTCCAGGGAGGGTTCCTAAGGATCACAGAATGCTCAGTTCCTACTTGCATCAAAAGCAGATGTTGTCCCCATAAATATCCTTAGGGAGTTCCTTCCACTTTTCAGTACCCTGGAGCAATAATGCCTAGAAAGTAAATGCACCTATGTTCAAGCCACAATCACGGTTGACTTTGGATTTAAAACACTGGAGTGAGGGAGCCCAGACTGGCCCTAGAAGGAGGGGGCTCATCTAGGCTACTCCTCGCCTTGCTCTTTCATTCTGTACGTGTCATTCAGAGTGTCAGTTGTTTGTATGACTCTTTCCTCAAGGCCACTCTTCACTTTATTTTAACCTAATTTAATATGTATATAATATATTTATTTAGGGAGTATCTGGGAGCTGTAATGTAAAATAAGTCTAAGCTCTGAGCCTCCCCTGGTGACAAGCTGGAATGTAATTTACAAAAAAAACTTGTAGCAGGCAAATCAGAGCTGGTCCTGAAGAAATGAGAGTAGAAAAAGAATGAAAAGTCAAGAATAAGGAGGAGACCACATTTTGGAATTTTAACACTTGCCTGTGATGGGCTAGTAACATGTGGCTTTAATAGCTGCTTTCCCCGGCTGTGGTATTTAACAACGGCTGGATTCCTTTGGAATTCAGAGACTTAGGCTGATCATGACAAATCTTTTAGGATTTGTCCTAAAAGATTTCCTTATCTGGGTGTAAGATTCAGGAATCTGAATCCCTTCTACATGATGCTTTAGGTTTTTATAGTCTCAGGTTCCAGGTGAAAGTGTAGCCCAGCGATTCAGAGGAAGCCGAGAGCCCCTTTGAAGGCACTCAGTTATCGAACACGCTGCAATTGGATCACCTTCATATTTGCAAAATTCCTGCATGGAGCTTTATAATCTCACAACTGGCATCAATTTAATGAATTCTTTCTTGAAGAAACCCACAATGTCATTTAACAAAGCTTTATTTATTACTTGGCATATCTGAGTCTTCAATTAAAGTTGTTTTCCTTCGCAGCCTGTTGAAAATGGAGACAAGATGGTGAGGATAATTCCAAAACATGAGAGCTCTGGAGGAAAAATCTGGAAAATGATTCAATGAAGCAGTTGTAGGACCTTGGACAGGGCATTCAACTTCCCTGTGCCTCAATTTCCTTCTTTATTGAGAGAGTTACGAGGGTGTCTATCTCGTGAGGTGTGGAGGTTATCTAATTTGTTCACAATTATTCATTTCCTTTTCCAGATTTCCCTGTAAATATCCTCATCCTACTGATCTGGGCTTGGCCACGTGACTTGCCAATGGGGCATGAGCAGGGAGCATTTGCCTCATCTGAGCGGAGGTTTTGAGAAACGCTGCACGTTCATCCCTGAGTCCTCATGGGCTGATCCGTGTACTGACGGTGACAACTGGATGCTGAGTCCAGCAGAGCTGCAGAATGTGCAGAAATTCTAGGACTTTTAAAATTGAAAATTGAAACTCTTTCTCATCTCTCACAGATAAAAGAGTCTCAAATGAAGACAAAGATTGGGCAACAGATCCAAACATACCCGTTATTAAGTCTTCTGATTAGGTTAATAGGGCCCTCAGTAAATTGCCCAGTTGGACGAAAGGACTCAGGGAAAAGAAACCAAGGGTACATTCCATTTGAAGCTCCATAGGATCAAAGGACATATAATAAAATCTATAAATGGAGGATTTCTCAAAAAATTATGGATGCGGCTATTAACGTACATTGAACTGAGTGGGCTTAAATTTACTGAAAACAAAAACAGTCATGCAGAGAGATGTATTGCCAAAAGCACCACCAACCTGGCTTAGAAAAGGGTGTAACTGTTCAAGTCATAAAATTACCCTTGGGTGCCCAATCTTCTACAAATGGGGAGCAGTCCAAGACCAGCGTCTTAGCCACAAATGGCAGTTTTTTTTTTCTTTCCCAACATTCTCTTCAGAAGAAGCCAAGGAGGAGAATAAAAACAGAGAAGCTGTCCAGAAGGTAGAGTCAAGAACCGTGAAGAAATGAGAAATCACCCCCAGAAAATGCAACTGGGATGGACCAAGAAGCACTCCCTGCCACCAGGGTCAGGCAGCTTGCAATATTTACTCCGTGGAGTATCGGAATTTCTGTGAACAGTGACTAGCATGCGTACCCATTCTTCCTATTGTTTTTTAATAAGGTGTCCCTCCTCCACCATTGGATTAGGTTTTCTAGTATGAGATGGCACTAGAACTGTAAGAAACTCTTCATTGGTGGTTTCTGGGGGATTTTTGGGTAGTAGGTACTCAATTAAAGTGAATCAGATTTAAATTGTAATCAAAGGGGCTCTGTGAGAATTCTGTCCCAGAACAAGGACATAGCAGTCTTTCCCAGATTTTTAGAGCGTTCCCTCAGTCTGACTTTTGGCCTGCTGCTGATGAATTCTGGCATAATTTATTTTTGGCCCTTAAAATATTTCTACAAATAATGGAGAGCTTATTTTAAAGTTGCAGCTACAAGGAAGGAAGGGTGATAAAAGTGGATACTAAAAATTGTGGAGGATTTATTTGGACTCTTTAAAAACAAAAATGACTCCCTGGAAGGGCAGATGCTTTTAATATTTGAAATGTCACCTGGGAAAACAATGGATGTCCCAGAGTGAGCAAAATGCTTTTATGAACCTCCCCATTCTGAGACCTGTAAATTTTAAGCCAGCACTGAGATGGGCATTAAGAGTCGATGGTTTTTACTTTAAAAAAAAAATTATTGTTAATAATAATTTTAAGATTTTTCTCACATTTACATAGTGGATTTAATTTAAAGTACCATCACATGCACTTTGCGTTATTCCCCATGGCATGAGTCAGGCTACACCGGCTTTATTATCATCTCAGATAACAAAGTGTAGGCTCAGAGAGGTTAAGAGTCTTGTCCAAAGTTGCATAGCTAGTAAGAGGCAGGGGTGGCTTATTTTGCCTCAAGACCGCTGCTCATTTATCCATGTTATCAAATCTCAGTAAAAACTTACCAATTGAGCTGGGCAGTCATGGTGGCGCAGGCCTGTAGTCCCTGCTACTCGGAAGGCTGAGACAGGAGGATCACTTGAGTCCAAGAGTTTGAAGCCAGCCTGGGCAACATGGTGAGACCCCCAACTCTAAAAAAAAAAAAAAATTATCTATTGACTTCCAATATTTAAATGGCAGAATAAAGCTATAATTGCCCCCTTTCTTAGGTCCTCCAAAAACAGGAGAGGCAGAGCTGAATGATGAGTCACAGTTCGCCCATCCACCCCTGGGGCAGGGCAGAGGCAGGGACTGTGTATGGCCAACAGCAGAGCAGCTGCCAATCTCTCCTGGGCAAGAAGGAAGGTGGGGAGTGGAGACCTCACTCGCGTGCATCACTCCGCAAGGAGGAACTTGACAAGAGAAGGCAGGTGGCTTTGTCCCCTGCCTCACATTCACCACCAGCAAGTGCTGGTCCGGGAAGCCTCTCCTGATGAAGGTTAGTGACGGTCACATGGGGTGATCACGGGGTCTATACAAAGACTCAACAGGAGGAAAACCAGAAAGAAGTAGAGAAGCTGGGCGGGGAGAGGGGTGGATCGACCAAGTAAAAAGCATCACCAGGAAAGTGACACCACGGACCAGATAAAGACTGACGTCGAAGGCTCGCCATGCACTCACAAGAGTTTAAAGTCAGAGGATAAGGGCATAGAAGGTGAAATGATAGGAGAAATAGGACGGAAACGTTGGCAGCAGCACGAAAGGGATGAGACATTGCAGAAAACACAGAGATATGGAGGACAGGATCGAGGAAATGAAATGAGAATAGACGAGAGTAGGAAAGAGGCCGAGAAAGATGATAAATACAGACAACAGGGGAATGAGACCCAGAATTACTAGAAGGCTTGGATTTAAATTTTAAATGACACCTCTTATGCTGGGAAAAGCATTACATCAAATTATCAACACTGAGACCTAGTCTAGTAAAACTGCTGGATACCAAAGGAAAAGAAAGATTTCCTGACAATGGAAAAATTATATAAATAACAAAACCCAGTCACACAGGAGCAAAAGGTGATATAAAGAAGAAGGCTATGTAGGTTTAGAGATGTCCTCATCTTTTATAACCAAGTGCAAATGCTGATAAACCAACTAACTGAAGTCTATTTAAATATATAAATATTAACACTAAGGAAAATAATAAAAATCAAACAAAATCAAGCAGTAGAGGGAAAGCTAGGGAGAAAAAGTGGGAATTAATGATTTCAACATTGATTATAGTAAGAAATCAAATAATGATGATCAGAGCAATAGAGGTATCATGTAAAAAGTATACTGTATTCTTGTAAAAACAAACCAGTAGAGAAAGAATTAAGTTTTTCACATGATCAGAAAAAAAGAAAAAGAAAACACAGACCACATAGTGAAAGACAGAAATTAATGCACCAGTAAAAACAGGTAGTATATCAGTAATTAGAATTAAAAATAAGATGTCAGTTCCACTTCTAGAAATTGATACTATAAATATACTCATATCCATGTGAAATTATGTATGTACAAAGATGTGGGCTGTGGAGTTGTTTGTAATATCAAAATACTGGGAACAATTTAAAAGTCCCTCGACATGCTTGAAGCTCAGACTCAGGTGGGGAAAGGCAGCATATGTAACCTAAACATTTGTACCCCCATAATATGCTGAAATAAAAAAAAAAAATAAAAGTCCATCAATAGGAGACTGATTGAATCAATTATGGCACATTCATAAATAGAATACTATATAGCAGCCAAAAAGAATGAGACAGCTTCAAGATAATATTGCTAGGTTGGAAAATAAGGTATAGAGCTATTTTTCTAGTATACAACCACTTGAGGAAAAAGCGTATGCACCTATAGCATGTGTGTGTGTGTATAGTGTGAGTGAAGGCATAGACTGTCTTTGGAGAAGAGTAATTCTTCACTATGTACTCTACTCCCTGAATTCTGAACATGTGCATATTTTATCTAGTCAAAACCATATCAATTAAATAATTTATAAAAGGCAAACCAACCTTCCCAATTGGTTGACCCTATTACGCAAGTGCCAGTTTATAATGGGTTGGACTCAGAATAATTCCCTGCGTACAACACCGCTGAGTATGCAGTTTACTTTTTTTATTATTATTTGCATAAATTTATGGGGTACAAGTGCAATTTTGTTACATGCATAGATTTCATAGTGAAGTCAGGGCTTTAAGGATATCTATCACCCAAATACCATACATCATACCCATTAAGTAACTTCTCATCATCCACCCCCTCCAGTTAACTTTTGTGTCCCATTAGGAGACAAGGTTTCAGTTTGGCTTGGAGCCACTTAGAGCTTGACTTGACTTGGAAGGGACTTGGACACAGAGATCACTGCCCAGACCAGCAGCCAAAAGCCTGCTTTAAGAGAAGGGTCAGCAATGCACTCCATTGTGGTGTGTGCCAATCAGGACACTGAAGTCACAGTTGTGGTTAGACAGAGGTGTGCGTCCAGGGGCCACCAGATCAGCCTGCAAGGCTGTTTACTAAGTGCTCTTCAGTTTTTAACTTTTCTAACTGAATGTCCACTCCCACTGAGACACCACTCCCGCAGACATCACTTGAAGTAAGAAAAGATTTCTTGCTTTGCCTGTAGTTCATGGATCTTTCAGCTTTTCCTTTTCTGCTAATAGATGGTAATCATTAGACTTAGGCCTGAGGGACAGTTTATAGGAGACTATTCACACAGTCTGATCTTCGAAAACATGTTATTTCAAGGCATGAGAAAAGAGTCACAATCACCCAGGGAGGAAAAAGAATTAGAAGGACGGCATCCCCCTCGAGAGTTGAATTTGGTCCTTTAAGGCCAGCAATTCAATCTTATAAAAGGCACATCTCGGCTCTAACCAATTAAGCTTTCATTTCCAATGGCAATACCTTCCCCAGGCTCAGAAGAAATCAGAAACTAGAGCCTTGCACATGAAAAGTCAATGGAGTGTTTTCTACTAAGTTGACTTGGTCTTTTAAACCTACCCAGAATTTTTTTGTTAGCAGGAAAGCTGACGTTCTGACATTTTATGGAGTGGCAATGCCATCTACCCATCCAAGTCTGTCACATTAAATGGGGAAAATTGATTTGCAACCAGGACTCAAGGAACAGAGTTTCTGATAAACTTGTGAAGAATCAAAAATAAGCAATAACCTCCAGTGTGTTTTCCAACCTCTTCTCTCTGGTTTGTTTTGCGACATCTGTGTCCAAGGTTTACTGACTAGATAGACATTTCAGGCCATAGAGGTTCTAATCCTTGTTACTTAGAACAGCAAGTGGCTTTGCAGATGTTGTTGGCCAATAAAAGGGTCAAAAAGGGTCAGAAACCACGGATGTGATTCTAGTCTTTTGTCTTTGTCATTAACTAAGCTGCATGTCAAGTGATAGATTCATTAAAATCTAAGTAACCCACATGCAATAAGATTTATAGTACAAAACATCTTTAATAGATTTTTTTTCCCCAAGGTGTCACTTGGAAATTTGTTGAGACCACATTCAAATTTCCATAAGACTAGAAAAACAATATTTTATGCACACATAGTTCAAGGGCTGAATAGTCGATTTTACTATGACATGGTGGAATTTTTATCTTAATACACTGGTGAAAGGATAGTCAGTAGATAGCAAAGTCACAAGGCCTGGCTTCAGAACTGCAACCCACACCTAACCTTGCCACACTAAGCTATGGGCATGGAAGGGTTGGAAGCCATTTGACTTTCTAAGCCTACAAAGCTGGGATTGGAATAGCTGGTCTGGTTTCCCATGTACCTCCTGGGAGAACAGAAGGAAATGTGGTTTGTGGTTGTACTTTGTGATGTCACTCCCTTCCGGGCAGGTCCCAGTGGTAATAATTCCAGGCTCCTCATGAGTGCTCTGCATCTGGTACATTGTATGGCAAGTTCCTAGTTGGTTCTAATTCTTATTTTAAAATTTCCTGCCACTGTTCATTATGAAACTCTGTTTCATATAACTTGGTTGGAAATTAATCTTCTTTATATGTGAAGAGGCCTGTCCTAAGATAAAAGTAATGATATTGCATTTCATGACACTTTTAGATTCATTCTGATCATTTCATTAGAGGTGCAATCATAAAAGTCACTTGTTACAACTGTGCATTTATATTTTCTTTAAGCAATCAATCTAAGATTCTCTCTACTGCTTTTTGTTCAACTAATACACACAATTATTTTAAATTAGTAGCACTACCTAACAATCTTGTTAGCATCTGTTTGCCAGGTATTTAATAGGACTGATTTCATCCATGCCATCCCTCTGAGCTGCTTATTTGCGTGTAGATAGGATATTTTCATTTTGCTACCCTGTCCTCCTTCACAGTAAACCAAAACCTCAGGGCCCATGCCAGGCATGGGAGAACAACCGTATCTGTGGAGGGTTTCCCGGTATAATTCTGTGCGAATGAATGAGGCAAAAGACACGGGATGGAGAATGAATCCATCCTGTGGCCAGAGGAGGAACTACCTAGGAATTCTTCCTGACTGGTCAACACTGAGGACTCTGGTTTAAAAAACCTGGTAGTACAGTAGTCGATTTTCATTGCTCCCCAGGCATGGGAGCTCTGGCTCTCAAGGAAACCTTCCAGCAGGCTAGGAGGGCAGGAGACAGTCTGAGCCACAGTTGTTTAAAGAAGTAAACAAGCCAGTGCAGTCATTTAATCAGAGGGCTGTGCTAAAGAATGTCAGATCTGCCAGAGCACCAGTTTGTGGTTTTCAAAAAGGACAAATGGGTGTGGGCTGACAATGTGGCATAACCACCCAAAAAGAACTGAAATTGCCAAGCAGGAGGCATAAACACACACCCTGATTATCACCTGTTGCCTGGCCACTCCCTACATGCCGAGCTCACATGAGTTATCTATAACTCTGTCTGAAAATAAAGAAGGGCTTAATGCATTCTTCCACCTGCGCCATTCTGATGGCAGCACGAGCATGGTGTTTCAGGAAAGGAATATACAAGGAAGAGACGCCCAGAGCTCTGGTCCTGGCACTGACATTGGCAAGAGCAAATCTCGCAAAGGTCCTGTTTGTATTAATAAAATGGGAAAGAGTAGAGAAATGAAATTGTAGAAATAGGATGAGACTGGATTAAAGCAACAGTGAGATCGGATGGAGGAGGTATTTGGAAAGGAAGAAGAATAGGGTTCCAGGGAATTTTCAGACAACAGTGATAAGGAAGATGCAGCTGAGAGCAATGTATAGTCTGATCGGAGCTAAGGGGATAGAAAGTGATATGGAAAAGTATTTCCCACTCTTAGCAGTGGTAATAGAACAAAAAATGAAGAGATCATGGAACCATTATAAAGGAAAAAACTGAAAAGACTAGATCCCTTTTACTAGATACCAGGGAGAGAGATATGTTAAAGTTTGTTCAAGTTTTTGAGCCCAAGTGACGGCCAACTTGGAGAACTTCGGCTCTGTTTAGAAGTCAGCATACACTGACATTTTTTTGCTTTATTAGGGGGTCATTTCAAGTTCTTGCTCCACAAAGTATTCTGAATGCAATTGACTCACATTTCCTCACTTCGCACAGCTATTCATTATGTGGTTCTGTAAGTGCGGTTTTCTTGCTCTTCCTGTCTTGATTTAGCATCCACTCCTGGCTCTCCAGTTCTGCAATAAATGTTCAGCATGGTGTCTTCTTGGTTGTTTTTTTTGTTGTTTTTGTTGTTGTTGTTGTTGTTGTTGTTTTTTGCCTGTGGAGCTCTAAAGCTCAGAAAGCAGAATCATTTTGTAGAATCCCCATCAATCCTTATTTGAATCAGTACACTATTTTCCTTAATTTTAGCTACCGATCAGAGCGGCAAGACGCAATTCCAACTTAGTACACTAGATGGCAGACAATAACTACTTTCTCTCCATCCCATTCAAATAAATAAAAGCCCGGATAAGGAAAAAACTAAGCGCTACCCTCTAACCTCACATAGTTAGGAGTACACGTACTTTTATGTTTTTGGTTTTTTTGTAGCAACGAGGTCTCATTACATTGCCAGGCTGGTTTTGAACTCTTGGCCTTAAGCGGTCTTCCAGTCTAGGTTTCCTAATGTGCTAGGATTACAGGAGAAAGCCACTGTGCCCATGCTCTTTTCCTTTTTTGCGTGGGGTTTATGGGGAGGGGAGTTTTTTGTTTATTTGCTTGGCTTTATATTTTGTTTTTCCCAAGTAGGAAATGGTGGAAGGATCATATAAGGAAAGTGGTTATGAAGTTGTGAAGTGAGACTATATTGATTATAATGAATTAATTTTTCGATTCATTATTTATTTATTTTTGTAGGTCGGGGTTAAGGGAAGTTCAGGTGGGAAAGGCAGTGGGAATACACAGCCGGAAAGTATGATCAGGATGAATAGCAATGACATTATTCCCAAAAGCCATACTGCCTTTGCCATCCTGTCAGAAATGCCCTGGTGCCCCAGGCAGGGCTGAGAAATATAACTAAATGTTATCCTAAGGAGACATGTCATTTATTCTACTGCTTCTGGATAGAACTCTACTTAAATCAACTTGGTAGAAAGAAGCTGACAGTGGACTTCAAACCTGACTCTCACATTGACTTGCTTTGCAAAGTAGAGTAAGAATGGTTTTAATCTACATCCCTTGAGTGCCTATTTTGTTTAACACTCTCTACAGTGAGCACGCTTGCATCGATGTAATATCCACCCCCTAAGGAACTTTAAACCTACTGAAGCTTGTGGGACTTCTGCATATTTTGCAGATTTTAAATATTCTAACAACATTCAATTTCCTCCTACCCATTTTCTAACTATATCTGGAAAGTAAAATATTTTTATTTGAAAATGACATTTGAATAAAAACTTTATTTATGATCCCTTTGGCGAAGTCTGTAGTATTTTTAGATAACTACTTTGAAGATAAATTGTTTTATTACAAAAAAAAAAGGAAGTTATAGCTATTTAAAGCTAATGAGATCATATTTAAAAGACTTCTTATTTCTGCATACTGCCCTAAGTCTCTGGTCATTCTGAATATCCTGCGCTATTTTAGTGATCAACTTCACTAGGAAAAAACTTCTAACTTAATCGGAGTTACCTTTCCACACACAGGATTCATATGCATATAAATATATACTCACTCTTTCCCTCCCTTAAACTTCTTCTTTGTCGCTCTCTATATGTTTATTATATGGAAGCAGATGGTGGCTGGCCCTTCTACAGGAACTCTAAAATGCAGCATGGAGAGATACAGCACACTGCCCCAGGAGTTCCATGTTTACATCTAAGCTGCACGACTGGCTGACGTTGGGCAAGTCATTCATCTGGGCCTCCCCTTCCCTACGTGTTAACGGCGGGGATGAGGGACCTACCCACCCAGTAGGTCTCTGAGCGAATCTCAGGAGTAAGGAGCAGGGCTCTGATCAAGGCACAGCGGTAGGCAGCGGGAAGACTGTCAACGCTGACACCGAGCTGGCTTCCCGAGGGCGCAGCCAGGGCGCCTGCGTTCCCGCGTGCTGTGCACCCGAGGTCCCCTCCTTCCCTCCGAGTCCCCGGGCCGGATGAGGGACCGCGCAGCGAGGCCTGCGGGAGTGCCGGCGACCGCCCAGCCGCGCACCCCCCAAGTCAGGGCGTCGTGAGTCAAATCGCTCTAGGAAGACGCAACTCCCTTAAATGATTGACTTTCACCATGACTGGCAGAGAAACTTCTGTGGCCAACAGGGTTGCAAAGTTTTTGTTAACGTGATTTCACTTTCCAGTATTCCTGGGGAAGCGAGCGGCTTGTGTGTGTGAGCATTATTACCATATATAGAGAGAAAACGGCCTGTCTGGTGAAAAGAAAAAAAAAAAAAAAGAGCCCGAGAGAAGCCTGAGTCAGTTGCCTTAGGTAGGAGTGATTGTTGCGAGGGTCAGGACGAGATCTGCCCTTTGGCAGGCTTTATTACTAACTGCGTTAAGTCTGCCGATAATTCAAAAGGCTGATCAGAAAAGGGAAGTGTTGCAAATGCCAGGCACTCTCGGAAATCGAGCCCGCCTGAGACGTGGTTAAACAATTATTAAAATTCTGGAGAATTTGAAAGAGACTTTTCTCAATCTTAAAAAAATAAATAAATGTTACTACCTTTATTTCTAGATTTGCTTATTCTTTTAAGAAAACAAAAAAATATTCTAATGAGAGTCTAACTTAGGATCTAGGACAAAAATCTCTGTGACGTTGAAGCATTGCTGTAGGTTAAAAAATAATGCAAATATAAGCTCGTGGACATGAGAACCAATCTTGTTGACAAGTCAAAGGAATTAGTAAGTGTATAGTAATTTCTGTAATGCTTGTGACTTAACAATTACTGACAAACCAGAAACTAGAACTATCAAGAATTTTGACCAGACATGTTTCAGGAGGAGGGAAAAGACTTGGAGAATGTTTGGAAAACAGTCAAAAGTTTTTACATCTATTTCTGGCCCTTCCATTTTGCTAGCTTGCACATAGCTCACACTACCTCACTTTTACACTAATTAATGTCCATAGCATCTGTCTCTCTTAGTTTTTAGTACTGTATTAAAATGTTATGTGATTATGCCCATAAACACTTTTGAACCTCTTGTAAGAAATATATTCTCATTTTTTAAACTTTTCTATCACATCCTATTATGATCTGATAATGAATATATAATTTTTTATATATAACATTATTATTAGATAATAGCAATAAATAAGTTTGGCATCATGGGGAATTTAAGCATTACAAAATAACCAGAATGGGCTTAGTCTTAGATTCCATAAACATGCCAAAAAAGGATTATCTATCCTACACAAATCAACTAGGGAAATTGGTCTATGATATTGTTAAAACTAAATGGGGACAGTGATACAAGAAACCAAATAATTACACAGTGAGTTCTTCTTTGCTCAAAGCTTGCTGTGTACAAAAAATAGTACAGTAAGTCCTCACTTAATGTCATCAATAGGTTCTTGGAAACTCTGAGTTAAGGAAATCAATTTGACCATAGGCTGATTGATATAAACAAGAGTTAAGTTCGTACAGCATATTTCTGGCCACAAAAACATCACCAAACTTCCAAAAACACTACTATTAATAATAGAAGTGAGCTATACATACATTTAAGGCAGATTAATAAAAAAAAGTAAGATAATTATATACCCAATTATTCCAGTTCTGGGTCACAGGTGGCTCAGGGTGCAAGGTAGGAACCCTCCCGGGACAGGACACCACCCCATCACAGGGCGTGCTCACACACTCACCCACACTCATTCCTACAGGGACCATGTAGACACACAAATTAACTAACCTAACATGCACATTTGGGGGTTGTAGGAGGAACCTGGAGTATGTGGAGAAAACTCACACAGACATGGGGAGAACATACCAATTCCACAGACATTGGCCCTAGCCAGGAATCGATTTTTTTCTTTATAAATGTTATAATGAAACAATGTTGAATGAAACGATGTTGCTCAAGGACCTGTTGCACTTTACCACTAAATAGACTCTCTTTAATGTTCTTTAGTAAAAGTTAACGTCCTCATCATGAAAAATTCAAACACAGGAATGCAAAAAGAAAAAGATGTTTCCCCCTTAAAGAAAGCACTGCAATAAATAGCATTGAGATTTTGCATACACGAGTATTTCCCCAAAGGTAAATTATATAAGAGGAATTTTTGGATCAAAGCCTATACCACATTGTACGAGTGTGTTTCCTGCTGTTGTTGTTGTACTTGTTTGTGCTGCTGAAGCCGTTCTTAAGACATCTTTCAAGTTTTAAGAGTTTAAAACAGTTATGTTACCATGATCAGAGACCCCTCTCCAGAAGTATCATGTGATCTGGCTCCCCAGTTCTCTTTCCCACGGGTTTGCCACCGCGGGCAAAAGAAAAACAGTGTCTACTTTACGATTAGCTACGGAAGCACCTAAATACAGAGGTCCAGAAAAGCTGTATCCAGAATATGATTTAGACACAACGTACAGAGGGTGCCTCCTACGCCCCTCATACCCAAATCTGAATGTCAGGATTCTCACCCACTTTCTCACTGGGCCCTAAGCAAGGCCCAGTATGAACATGTTCAATATCACATGCAGACAGAATGGGCACGACCTCATTAAGCCCTGCTTTGGTTTGAATGTGTCCCCTCAAAACTTAATGGCCAGTGTGGTGGTATTAAGAGGTGGGGACTTTAAAAGGTGATAGGATCACAAGGACTCCTCCTTTGTGAGTGGGATTAAAGCCCTTATTAAAGAGGTTTGACCAAGGCAGGAGGATTGCTTGAGATCAGGAGTTTCAGACTAGCTTGAGCAAGAGTGAGTCCCCATCTCTACAAAAAATAGAATAATTAGCCAGGTGTGGTGGCCCACGTCTATAGTCCCAGCTACTTGGGAGGCTGAAGCAAGAGGATCACTTGAGCCCAGGATCTGGAGGTTTCAGTGAACTCTGATGATGCTACTGCACTCCAGCCTGTGAAGGGGGCTTCACAAACTCACAAAGTGTTCATATAAGGACATATCAGTTCACAGCTTTCCTCTCCTATGGAGGATGTGGCATCAAGGCTCCATCTTGGAGGCAGAAAGCAGCCCTCGCCAGACAACCATATCTGCCAGCGCCTTGATCTTAGACTTCCCAGATTCTAGAACTCTGAGAGAACAAATTTCTATTCTTGGTAAATGACCCAATCTGGTGTTTTGTGATAGCAGCACAAATGGATTAAGACTGGTCCTGAGTCAGTTTGCCCACCAGATGCAGGAAAAAAAAGGTGGATGAGATTGAGCCAACCATGAATTCCTCCTTTTTACATGCACACCCAGGTTTCACTTGGCACATACGCTTCTTCTGGAGGGAAGGCCCTGGTCAAAGGCAGGCTGGCAGGAGGGATCATTGCAAAAATTTCTCCTCTCCTACCGTTTGTTTCATTCTTCCCTTCTTGATTTATTAGAGTTCTTTTCATATGTTCTTTTTTTTTCTTCACTGACTAAGCAGCTCTATATATTATTTTAATTCTACTGGTGGTTATTATTATATTTTAACAAAGAAAAGTGAGCCTAAGTTTCCCTATCAGAATCCAATACCCCAATTGGGACATTTTGCCTGCTTTTACTTTTCCCTCCCTCCCTTTCTCCTGCCTGTGGGTTTTACTGAATAATCTGACCAATTTTTTAGATGCTTTAAGAATTATTTTCTTACAATATGCCTCTTACTTTTCAAGATTATTTTTAATTGCATCACACTTCATTTATCAAAATTTATTTAGATTTAACTCTTAAGTTTTATTGAATTTTATTGTTTACCACTATCTCTTGCATATAGTGGGATTTTTTTCTTTCTTGTCATCTTTACTCTGTTTTTATTTAACTAGAGTATTTTCATAAATAATTATCCAAAGACTGTGCATGGTTGGTATGCTATTACATTCTGAACCTCTGAATATCTAGGATAGTGATTTATAATCCTTTTCCTTGTTAACTTTTAACTATGGTAAACTCTCAGACGTTTCACAGTTCTTGACATTAGAAATGGGCTTTGGAAAAATAATGTGGTACATAAAGTGGTACACTTTTTAAATCTACAGACATAGTCCCTTCTTCAGCTCTGAGGAATTATCTTCTATTATTTCATTGATTGTTCACTCTCCACTGCATCTTTTTCTTGCATTTACAACCCTGGTTATTTTTAGATTAGACTTCCAAATCTGTTCTCCAAGATACTTTTCTCATGATCTCTCTTGTGTGCATACTCTGTCAATATCATTGTTTTGAATTGGCTATTATATGATTCACTATTGTTACTTAGATTTGCATTTTGAAAATTATGGTTTAAAGTTTTTAAAAAAGAATTATTTCTCATTTTTGGAGTGTTTCTTTTTTATTAAAGACTTTTTAAAATTGATATTCCCAAATCATATTGTGACTATGAATGAGAATATTTCTTCCAAACTCTCTCCTGGTTCTTGTTTCAGAGAGGTTCATTTGTTCTGAATGGCCAGTTTGGTGCTCTTCTTTTAACCAGAAAGGTCACAGAAGGGTAGCAGGGTGTCAAAGGTGGATGTTTAAGACACCACATTAAATTATTCCAATAATTATCTCAGCCTTCCACCTTCTCAAATTGATCAGCATTCATTAAATGCAAGATAATACCTTAAAGTTTATTTTTACCTTTTGAAAAATGTTCTTCAAACAAATCAACTAATCTGGTATGTAAATAAAACATACACTTGAGGCATCGTATTCATTTTAGTTAATATACTCCAATCTTTAAAGAAAGTTTTAGGTCTACGGAAAATTGGGCATAGAGAGAGAGAGAGTTCCCATCAATCCCCAAATCCAGTATACACACACACATACACATACACTCTTGTGCACATGTGCACGCACAATTTCCCCTATTATTAACATTTGAAATTAGTGTAGAGCATTTGTTATAACTGATGAGCAAATATTGATACATTATTATTACTAAAGTCCATAATTTACATTATGGCATAGAGGAAAAATGAGTTTCCAGAAATAAAATTATCTTGGGATGCTGTATGAAAGACAGAATAAGAATAAGAGAGAATAAGACAAGCCACAGTCTGGGAGAAAATATTTGCAAAAGACATCTCTGATAAAGGACTATTATCCAAAATATATACACAAAGAACTCTTAAAACTCAACAATAAGAAAACAACCCAATAAAAAATGAGCAATAGACTCAAACAGATATCTCATCAAAGGGGATCTACAAAAGGCAAATAAGCATATTAAACATGTTCAACATCAAATGTCATTAGGCAATTGCAAATTAAAACAACAATGAGATATGACTACACACCAATTAGAATGACCCAAATACAGGTAGCACCAAATGCTGGTGAGGTGGAAGGATTGCTTGAGGGCAGGAGTTTGAGACCAGCCTGAGCAAGAGTGACCCCATCTCTACTAGCCGGGCATGGTGGCACATGCCTGTAGTCTCAGCTACTTGGGAGCCTGAGGCAGGAGGATCACATGAGCCCAGGAATTTGAGGTTGCTATGAGCTGGGCTGACACCACGGCACTCTAGCCGGGGCAACAGAGCCAGACTTTGTCTCCAAAAAAATAAAAAATAAAAGATATAGATTTGATTCAGAATGTCATAAAATATGAAATATGAAAGCTGAAAGAAATATGATCTACTAAATCATGCAACAAAGTAATATAACTCAGGGATATTAAAACTGGTACATAGTCTTCTTAAACAGTCTAAATTATCATTATTGGGCCAAAAACACGAATTGCCTGTGGAACATGCAAGCACACTCGAGGACTCCTGAGGTTCACCTGAGCCTTTAGAAGTCCACAGAGCACAGATGAAAACCCATGTTTCTATCCCTCATTCAACATATTCAAGTGATATGCCTGAAACACATATTATAATTTTTTAATCATGATTTAAACAACAGTTATAAGTTGCAACTGAAAATTGAAATAGTTTATTCTTTTATTCACAGTTTTTTCAATCTGAAAGTAATTGCAAATTGAAAAGTCTACGTGATAACAAAGGCAGTTTGGTAACTACAGTGTATTACCAGAATATAGTCCCAAAATCCACAGGTCACTAGATATGTGACTTGGAAAAAATCAAATAACCTCTTTGATCTCTATGTTGTGTTATATCAGGGTAATAATGCCCAATACTCCTTGTTTCCAAAGGTTACCATGTACATGTGAGTTAAACAGATGCTTTTGAGGGTGTTTTAGCCGTGATATGAGCGATGATAATAGCTCTCACCAAAACTGAGTTCTTTTTAAATAAGATAGTTTTGCATTTAATACAGTATATTAATAAATGTTAAAATGTTATGTAAGTCCAGATTTTTTAAATATATAAAAACAAATAGTTATTAATCCAAAAAAAAAATAAAGAAAAAGAAAATTAGTCAGGCACAACCTGTAAACAGGTTTTTAATTCCACATCTGTCACTGGGTAAAAATTCTTAAGAGTCTTAAAATAGCAGCTACTCTATTATTTCACCAATCAATTTCTCTTCCAAAGTAAGAAAAGTATAATTTATTGGTCCCTCAAATTTATTATCCTTCCACCTACTCACAGTTCAGCTTGCATAACTCTTTTTCTTAAGCAAATTCACTTTTTTTTTTTTTTTTAGACAGGATCTTTCTCTATCTCCCAGGCTGGAGTGCAGTGGCACAATCATAGCTCACTGCATCCTCAAACTCTTAGGATCAAGTGATCCTCCCACAGCAGCTTTCTGAATAGCTGGGACTACAGGCATGCACCACCACACCCTGCTAATTTTTTTATTTTTTGTAGAGACAGGGTCTTCCTATGTTGCCCTGGCTGATCTTAAACTTCTGGCCTCAAGCAATCCTCTCGCCTCAGCCTCCCAAAGTGCTAGGATTATAGGCATGAGCCTCTGTGCCTGGCTGGCCCCATTAGTATACTTTGAGTTGGAACTAAGAGAAAACCTGAACTCAATATACAATTGGCTTAAACTATGAGAAATAATTAGCTCACATAATAAGAAATCCAGAAATAAGGTGACTTCTTAAGCCTGACAGTTCATCAAAAGTCAGTCTCCAGTTATATAATAGCAACAAGGTACTGAGACACAGACAATTTTAATATTCCTTAAATGCCATTACAAAGACAAAATGAAAGTCAATCAATAATCTTGTCAACAGAAAAGAAGCCAAACTCTGTAAAATAATTTAAAGAGGTTTATTCTGAGCCAAATTTGAGGACCATGGCCCAAAGCCACACCCAAGAAGCCTTGAGCAAGTTGATTTGTGGTGGCTGAATTACAATTCGGTTTTATACATTTTAGGGAGACAAGAATTATAGGTAAAGTCATAAATTAATACATGGAAGGAATACATTAGTTTGGCCCGAAAAGGTGGGACATCTCAAGGGGAGGGGCGTATAAGTGATAGGCGGATTTAGGGATTCTTTAGTTGACAATTGGCTGAAAGAGTTAGGCTTTATCTGAAAGACCAAGAGTCAGTGGAAAGAAGTTAAGATAAAGGTCTTCTATCTTTCATTTGATTCATATCAAAATCAGGTTGGGAAGTAAATCACATTGTTTTGGGTTAACAAAATCTGTTTAGTGAGATTTTATCATTTGTAGGCATGACTTACCAGGCCCCCCCTTAGAAAGGAATATGGGCAAAAGAAAAAAATCAGAGTTTAGTCCTCAATATCTAAATAGTTCAAATCAGTAACTAAATCCAGCAAATCAGCCGTAAAGGGAATAGACTTGCAGTGGGTGGGTGTTTGGTGAATTAACTTTCCGCCGATGGCTGCAAGGCTGACTGATGAGCAAAACATCCACCTGGGGCCTTTCCATTCTCCTACATGTCAACTCAGCCCCAGGCCTGACCGAATGGTGGCTGCCTTGGTTCTAAGCATCACATGTAGACTCAACAATGCTTAATAGAAGCAGGACCTTTCCTGTGGCTTTTTTAAGGATGAAGGACAACTTCCAGAAGTCTCTCCACTCTCACGCCTCAACTGACCTCTAGCAAGAGGAATTCACATCTACCCCTGATGATTTCACTCTCCGAGGCAGGGCTGGTGCCTGCCTTGCCACCCTTGAAGCACACAGCTATGCAGAGGGCGACAATCTCAACAGAACTGGAAGGTGGCCAGGCACGGTGGCTCATGCCTGTAATCCTAGCATTCTGGGAAGCCGAGATGGGGGTGGGGAGGATCCTTTGAGCTCAGGAGTTCGAGACCAGCCTGAGCAACAGCGAGACCCAGTCTCTACTAAAAATAGAAAGAAATTATCTGGACAACTAAAAATATATACAGAAAAATTATCCGGGCATGGTGGCACATGCTTGTAGTCCAAGCTACTCGGGAGGCTGAGGCAGTAGGATCACTCCAGCCCAGGAGTTTGAGGTTGTTGTGAGCTAGGGTGATGCCACGGCACTCTAGCCAGAGCAAGACTCTGTCTCAAAAAAAAAAATAAAAACCAGAACTGGGAGGTGTTAGGAAGAGGCGAAAATGGTACGGGTAGAAAGTCAATAGTTTCTGCTACCATATCTTTTAGACTTAATGTATATAAATTTCCCCATGTCAATAAATATTTTTTTTAAAACACGATTTTAACTGAAACGCATCATTACATGAAAGCGTCATAGTTTGTTTAACAAACTCCCTATTGGTAGACATTTAGGGCAATTCAATTTTTCACTATCATAAATCACTCAGTATTTTGTCTTAAAACAGTCAAATCAAATGTCCATAAACTCATTGCCTTGAGTTATGCTGTTTCTCTTACTGAAATAAGTATTATTTATCATTTACAGTTAAAGATGACTTTATCTTTGCTTGCATGTCATCAATGAATCAAAACATGATTTTTCAAGAAATGCTAGATTTGTAAAATACATATATATATACTTTGTTAACCTTTATTGCCAGCTCCCATGTTGCCTGATATTTTCCCCCCTAACTGGATGAGCTCTTGGCAAATTCATTTAAATATTTACTGATAATTTTGCCAGGCCTATGAAGACCCAGTCTTTGCCTTTACGAGTTTATAATTTAGTAGAGTTTTTCCTGAATTCACTTTCAACAAATTATGATCTTTAGATTACCAGAATTGTCTGATTCATACATTTGTTTAATGTTTATTGAACATCTATTATGTGCCAGATTCTTTTCCAGAATCCAGGAGTGTAATGCCCTTGAAGAACTTAGTAATAGTTTTAGGTACCAAGAAAGAAGTCCAAATGGATCTTTCAAAGTGGTTCTTCCTATCTCTTGTTCCCAAACCCTTTGTCACTAAGAAAGGAAACATCTGGTCTCCCCGGCTTTATCTTTTGAGACACTAATTCATGTCTATTTTCTCACCTTTGGCCTTATCGCTGATGTCATGGCTAATGTGGCTATTTTAACAAAGGGTTAGGCTTGGCCAGAATACACAATTTTACAAACTTTATTTCCTGATGCAGTCTGCAGCTCACAAACAAGGCAGGAAGTGTTGCTCACAATGAACTTGGTGGGCTGTGGCTGTGAATAAAATAGAAGCCCTCAAATATTGCTAACCTAGCAACCACCTTCTTCCCCAAGGCCACAGAGCACTGGGCTTTGAGTTAGGACTTTTGTTCAGTTTGGAATTTTAATCCTTACAAATGGGAGTTTAAATGTATACAATTCTGTACTTTCCCAGGTGAACTTGGTTTAAAAACAAAGATATAAACATTTCATTTTTGCTAAAATAAAATTATAAGAACTACCTTTTTATAATCTAAATGAATATAACAAGTTCCTTTCTTGGCTGAGAGGGACTAGGTTGGATAAAAGATCATTGTTAGAATTTTAGACTTAGAAGGGTCCTTGGAAACTAGCTAGTCCAATGACAGGCAAACCCAGCTGTCCATCCAAATGTCATGCAGAGCTTTCAAGAATCTACAGATTCCCAGCCCCGCCTGGACCAACTGGATCAGATTCTCCGGGCATTGGGTCCTGGTGCCAGAACTACTAGTCCAGACTTCGCATTTCACAGATGAGAAAATTTGGAGCCAAAGAATTAAAAGATTTGCCTAGAGTCACAGGGATTATGTCAACAGGGATAACACATTTTATTTACTCAAGCATCAAACTGTTTTCTCTAGTTTATTACCAAAAATAAGTGGGGGGTGGTCAGTGAAGACAGAGAAAAAGCACTTGTGAGAATGTTTTGAATCCTTGTAAGGAGCTAAAGAGAGGTCAGTAAAGGAATAACAGAGGCCAACCAAGGCAGGAGAGCTGAACAGTTGTGCAGAAGAGCTCCCAGCAAGGAAGCCAGCAGCAGCCAGCCAGGGTTTATCTGAGCAGCAACATCGTTTCCTGCGTTTTCTGAGAGTCCCGCGCCCCTGCAAGCCCGCATTCCTCCGCTCCTGCGCAGCGTTGCAGAACCAGGAAGGCACTACGGACCCGGGCAAGCGCCGCTGCAGCGCAGCTCGCACAATAGCACTGACAGGCCGTGATGCAGCAGCGGGATCTGACCAAGCCGCCTAGTCACTAGTGCAAAAAGTACCTGACTCATCGTGATGCCTGGGTGATTCACTGGCTGGACGCTGTTCCGCATAGAGCTCCCAGCCTCATCCCTCCCCGGAGGCGGTAACAGAGGTGCAGGCTGCAGCAGGAAGACCTACAGCTGAAGCCAGTAGTAGCCTGCCTGGGGCTGCACCTTTCTACCTAAGGCAAGTGAATACAGAATGACCTTGAATCCTTCCGTCCACCCCACCTCCAGTATAGCAAGAGCTGATTTTCTTAGCAGAGACACAGCAAAAGTTAAAAATTTTAAAATGATACGTTTTTTAAAAGGCAAACTTAAATACAATTGAAAGGAGGATAAGTTGCTGTGACTGAATTACCCAATAAGATGTATTTATTGGCTAGATATCAGCGAGTACCTCGTAAACACAGGGCACTGTTCTGAGTATTAGGGAACAAAACAGGCAGACATTCTTGCTTTCTGGAATTTAAATTCTTAGAATGAAAATCATAAATATCTTGGCAATTAATGAAAAGGTGCATAAAGTATAGTTTCCTCTCCCTGAAGGAAGAGCTTCCTACTGTTTATTGAGGTCTTTGTGTTTTAATATTTGAAGGAGCAGCAATTTACCAAGTGGGAATAACTGAAATGAAGATTGTGGCATCATAACAAATACGAAGGATGAAGTAGGTTAACGTCACTCTGTATAATATAATAGACAAAAGCCCTTAAAGCCACACATCACAGTGAAGAGCAAAATTTAGTAAAGTCCATGACTGAGAATCAAAATCTACAAACTACCATACACCAGTTTTGTTTTTCACTCTAGTATTTACCTAAAAACTACTGATTTATGATTTTAATATTACAAACAGCTAAAATTGATCGAACACTGTATGCCAAGCACTGTATAAATATGCATTTTTTAAAAAAATTTAATCCTCCTCCTGTCTTTGAAACAGGTCTTGTTATCCTCATTTTATAGATTTAATTGAAGCACAGAGAGGTTAAGTAATGTGTCCAAGATCACACAGCTCTAGAACCAAATTCAAGCCCAGCTTGTCTAATCCCCAAGCCTCTGTCATTAACTAGTAAGTTCTAGTGCCTCCCATGCCAACACTCTTGGGAATCTGCCATGGATTAGAGAATAGCACAGTGGTTAAGGCTTTGTTGTCAAGCACACCTGACTTGGCGTCCTGGTCCTGCAGTTGCATAGCCAAATAGCAGCCTCACTGAGTTGTCCTGGGGATTATAGGACAATCTGCGTTAAACACAGGGGACAATTCTTGGCTCTTAGCTCCCAATTAACGTTAACAGTGATCATGATCAAAAAGATGATGATGACGGTGGTGAACCAGCATCTTGGCTTTGGTATGAATTCTCATATTTCAATCCTCCAAATGCTGCAGTTTGAGTTCCTGAATCTCCTAAGAATGATGATAAATTGTCATCAGATCGCTGTTTTCTTTCTTTCTTGACTCATCATCGCTGTTATCAAACAGGTAATAGAGTGGCATGCGCAAGAGTGAGGCTTTGGAGCCAGGAGAGAGTGTCAGTTTTGGTTCTGACACTACTTGATGTGCAACTTCCGACTCATCATTCCATGTCTAAGTCCCTGTCTCAAGCTGTCTATGGTGAAGCATCGGGGTTTTTTCCTCCCTCCTTCCTCCTTCCCTTGTTATTTCCCATCTATTGTAGACCAAAACTTTTTCAAAATACAATAAATATGTCTTAACAATGTTAACTTACTATACATGTTCCTAAATGTTAACACTCAACTTCTGTTCTAACTTCAACTGAGGCCTGTTAACAGTTTGTGGGTCACGCTTTGGAAGTCACTACTCTTAGCTTTTGTTTCCTAATCTATAAAGCTGGGACTCTAATACTTATCTCATTTGGTGGTTGTGAAAAATTAAGTGAAATAATGTAGCTAGAGTGCTTAGCACACTTTTTGCCTAGTATATTACGAACACTGAGGAATTAGGGGTCCCTAAGTAGGCCTACGCCAGATGCAGAGGCAGAAAGACATAGGCAGAGCCATAGGAGGAAGCAGACCCCTCAAGTATCTATCTGGGTACATGAGTTCCATCTGGGTTAATTTTCTCCCAGCCCCCCCCAACCTCTCCTTTGGGCAGCTCAGTTGTTCCCTTGGGAGACATATCCCAGAACTCCCATTTTTTTCAGTGCTGTTTTAAAAGGGGCAAGTGACTAGCCTAGCAATGAGTCATGCCAAAGGTCTGTACATTCTGAACTCTCAGCTTGGTGTTCTATTTTGCTCAGTATAAGCATGACCCAAGAACATCACTAAAAATAAGCAGTATAGACCTTAAATACGCCTGTCTAAAAGAAGTGAGTACATTATGATCAGGATTTTAAATGTGGCTCAGAATTGTAACTTTCCCTGTAAAGCTCAAATTGAGAAAGTACTACTTTAGTAACCTATTTAATAATTGTGTTATTATATCGTTGGCATTACCCATTTGTCTTCAGGAGTAGGATGCATGGAAGTCCCAAAGGGGCTGGAAGAGGGCCTGTGATGGTCCATCGGGGCGGTTCATGTAATAGACAGCAACGGCAACGGGGCTGTCAGGAAGTGCAGCTGAGTCACAGTGATCATTGTCAGCACCCTTCAGGCAACATCTAAAGTCTCGGTGAGCATCTCAGTGTCTAAATCGTGGTGCTGACATGAAAGAGCAAGAGTTTCCCTGCTCCTGATATTTTTTATTTCAGTAGATTTAAGGGTACGAGAGTTTTTGTTACGGGGATGAATGATATAATGCTGAAGTCAGGACTTTTGGTGTGCCCATCACCAGAATAGTGTGTGTTGTACCCGGTAGGTAGATTTTTATCCCCCATCCTCCTCCCCGCTAAACTAGTACAACCTCTGTGGAAAACAGTATGGAGGTCTAAAAGTAGACCTACCACTTGATCCACCAATGACGCTTTCTTAATACTCACCAATAGAAATAGCATTTATCTTCATGACTTCAACTATTTCCTAGATGGATAGCTCTAAATTTACATTTCTAACACAAATGTCTCTCTGATTAGTCTTTCATTTTTGTTTAATTTCTTTCTTCTTCATTTATTTACTTTTCTTCTTTTTGTTGCTATTTTTCTTCTGGATATTTCCATCCAGATTTTCTCCTACAAATTAAAAGTGAAAATCACTAAAACCTAACCACGTTTCTCAAAATCCTATTCTTCCTTAAGATTTGCCTGCCTCTGCAGGCTACCTTGTCTTCTAATCATTCCACTGCCACTGTGGAATATACTTGCTTCTTCCTGGCCTGTATCACCTAGGGTTTTCAAATTTTATGACTTCAATAACAAGAGGTAATGGTAAAGTCCAGAGATGAAGCCAGGTCTTCTTTTTGGAGTAAATTCTATATCCTGAAACTATGATAAAAATATTGAACACATAAGTATACAAAAATCACTAAAACAAGAAAGAGAACTTTATATAAAATAAAACAATTGTCCCTTAGCAGTGTCAAGAGCTTGAAGAAATCACTCTCCAACATGCCTGCATATTATGACTTATTTTTAATTTATTTGCTTGATATCTGTGACACCGAGATTTTGGACATCATCTATCATTACTGCTATTTTTTTTTAAATGATCTGGGACTTCTTATTTGTACAGTTTATTGAGAAAACATAATTAAATCAGCTGATATGAAAAATAATTTGGGTTTTGAAATCTGAATTTTTCTTCCTGTAATTGAACCACATTAATCATAGTAAAATTTTAATACATATACATTTGTACTTAAATGAAAAAATACCTTTCTTATGCTATTGCCAAAATTCTATATGTGAAACTATAAAAATTTACATAAGAAGATAAGATTGAATTGCTTAAAAGATTATGTGTTCTGCTTTCTAGTAAAAAAAAAGAATCCTTAAGAATCCTTCTGTAATTCCAGTCATTTTCAAATTAATTCTTGATATTAATTTTGGCATTAAGATAATCTGAATTAGTTTGCTTTCAAAAGAAAGTAACAAGTAAACTGGCTATAAAGTAGTTTCTCAAGAAATTAAAAAATATCTTGTAATTTAATTTTCTGACACTTCTTAATAGTAACTTTGTTAAGAAAGAATTTGGCTTAGAAAAGAGGCCTTCTGTAACTTATCTTAGTCATGCAAAAACTGGCATATATGTTATATTTGACCTATTTAATAGATAAAAAAAAATAATGTGAAGGATACAGAAATCACTAATACTAGAAGAAAAAATATTTTAAAGATTTTTCTCATCAAAAGACAACTTAAAGTATAATGTTTACATTGTGTTATGTATTCAGAATATATGGTTTTCCAAAAGGGCTTGTATCCAGAACATATTCATGATCCTGTAAGTAAACAATAAAAGATGGATAACCCAGTAAAAACAAATGACCGAAACTTATGAAGAGATACTTTACCAAAGGTAAGAAACTAGCCAATATATATATGAAAATATGGTCAACATCTTTGATCATCAAAGAAACACAAAATAAAACAATGAGACAGTCTTCATGCCTCTAAAAAGGCTAATCAAAAACAAACAAAACTAAAGACAACAAATATTATTGAGCATATGAACCAATTAGAACTCTCAAATATTGCCAAAGGGTGTTGTATGGGTTTGCAGGGGCTGTCATAACAGAGTACAACAAACTGGGTGACTCAAACAACAGAAATTAATTGATTGCCTCACAGTTCTGGAGGCTAGGAGTCTCGAGTCAAACCATCAGCAAGGTTAGTTCCTACTGAGAGCTATGAGAAAGGGATTTTTCCCAGGCCTCTCTGCTTGGTTTGTAGATGGTGTCTTCATGTTTACATGGCATTCTCCCTCTATACCTGCATCTGTGTCCAAATTCCCTCTTTTTATAAGAATACCAGTTATATTGGATTATGGTCCATCGTAATGATCATATCTTAATTAATTACCCTATTTCTGAAGAAGGTCACATTCTGAATTACTGGGGATTAGGACTCAACATATAGATTTCAGGGGTACCACAATTCAACCCACAATAGGTATGTACAATAGTATAATCATGTGGTAAAACTATTTGCAGTTAAATGTATCTTTACAGTATGATTCAGCAATTTCACATTTAGATACTTATTCAATATATGTGAAATTGTATTTCGCCAAAAAGACTTACACAAAAATAGTTATAGCAGCCTTATTTATAGTAGGTGAAAACTGGAAATAATCTTATGTAGCCACCAATAGAAAAAAAGGTTATGTCAACTGTAGTATATCCATGCAATGGAATGTTACTCAGCAATTAGAATGAATTAACTAAATGTAACAGCATGGATCATTACAAAAACATTATGTCAAGCAAAAGATGCTAGAAACAAGAGTTCAATTCTATGGTTCCATAGATATAAAATGAATAAGAGAAAAGATTAATCTATCATAACAGATTTTAGAAAGATTTCCTTGAGCACGAGGGAGGGAGATTGATCAGAAAGGAACAAAAAAGAATATTCTGAGGTAATGAAAATGTTCTTTATCTTGTTTTGGATAGCGGCCACACAGTTATACAATTGTCAGAACTGAATAAACCAAATAACTAAAATAGGCTGTGTTTTACGAGGTCTGTCCAGAAAGTATCCAGCCATGTAATATGAAAAATAGAGACATTTATTAAAGAAAATACAAGATACAAGAAACATTGTACGTAGGACAATGACACATCAGTCCACTTCAAATTAGGCACCTTGGGACCTCACACAGTTCTCCCAGTGTCTCGTAACGTAACCCATACACATTCAACATTCTCAGGTGTTCTGCTCGATGCAGGCCTAAGGACTTGGAGCACTTTCAACAGATTCTTGACCGTCTTTGAAGCATTTGTGCCACATTTTTATTTGTGCTGAACTCATTGCATCATCCCCAAAAGCCTTCTGAAGAATCTGAATAGTTTCTGAGGAGGAATGTTTAAGCTTAACTCAAAATTTGATGCAGACTCATTGCTCTACTTGCTCAGTCATTTTGAATGCCACAGCCACACAGTACACATGCTCACTCAATGTCATGTAGAGCCCTGCTGATCAGTACAGTGAAGTCGTCATTGCTCACACGTGAACATTACAGTCCACTCTCATTCTCTGCCAGGTTACGTGGATGTCACACAAACCATTCGAGTTATATTAACAATGGCTGAATACTTTCCAGACAGACCTCATAATATGATGTTAATTAGATGCAAATTATATACAAATATATAAACATATACACAGACTTATACATACATAGTTGTTTAGAACTGACCCCTCTAACTCCATGTTGCTAAAATTTGAACAGCTAAATGAATATTAAGGTCAAAAATGCAAATAATGCTTGAGTTTTCTGTTTTAAGCTTGTTTTGTAATATTTTGTATCACAGAAAATAATTTGTGAATTTTAATGAAAGTGGAGTTCAAGATTGTATGACAAGGGGAATTATATTTAAAATTCTGGCATTCATGATTCTTCTTTTGGAAAAAAAAGTAAAGCACAACTCCAATTTGGCAATGATTATAGATAATTAATTTGAAATTTAATATGCAGAAAAGCAAACATGGTCCCCTCAGGATATCTAAACTTTAACCTCTATATAGTTGTCGATTTATATATTACTTTTATATCAGGTTAGGTTATATTATGCTGTGGGCACAAATACATCCTTTTCTCAGTGGCTAAATAAAAGAAAGGTTTATTTCTCACTGGGTCCATGTCCAAAAGGGCTGACAGGGGCTTTGCTCATCAGAGTCATTTGGTAATGAGTCATTCACAATCACCATAGCAGGAAAAGTGAGACTGGTCTCTGTCAATTAAGTTCTCTAGCCAGAAAGTGAGGTACACATTTTCTACCTACAGATCTTCAATCAAAAGTATTTGCATGACCATGTCTCAACTTGAGAGAGGGGGTGTATATCCTCACACAACCTGGAAGGTGAGGGTGGGGTCAGATATTGGTGAACAATGGTAATGTCTTTCATATTTATATGATGGAAAAGACAGACTCTGGGGACCTCAAAATCATAAAATTTTCTCTCTAAATCAGTATAAAAAAAGAAATATATTTGGTTTATATCACAAAAAAGCCTCAATTTATTATCAGTAAATAAATAATTTATCAACAATCTTTTAAAAAACGTAAGCGGTTTGTATAATGACTTCTAAGCTCCCACCAGCACATCAACTGCTCACAACTACAGGACAGAATTTAAAAGAACAACATAAAATAGAATTTTCAATGTGTATTTTCTTTGTTACAGTTGAAGACCCTCAATGGTTGAAGTGCTCTAATCATCACTGCTCTTCGAAGACTTATTCAATAACTTGCAATAGTCAAAATATAAAATTTTAAGATTTCTTCTTTCTCTTTCCAACTGCCCTGACAAAACATTAAAAAATATTCATTGTAGAACTCTAACTTTGATATAAAGGAAAAAGTAAATTTATAACTTTATGACCTCCAGCAATTGCAGCAGTTTTACTTTTTTCATGTTTACATTTCGGCCAGTGTCCATTTGCAGACAAAATTTTACATATTAAGCATAGCATAAAGTTAATGCTTTTTCTTTTTCCCTGAGAGATATGTTATAAGCATTTTTTCTATGCATTTTCAATAATGTTGTATTTCAACAAAATAGTGTGAAGTCTCAAAGTCTATAAAATAAATTTAATTTCCCAGCCTCACTTGAAATAAGTGTTACTGAGTTTTTACCAGTAAGAGGTAAGAAGATCTTTTTTGTTGTATTTCTGGAAAGTGTCCTTAAAAGGGAATGATTAGTCTCTTATTTATCTCTTTTCTCATCTGGAATTTAGATATAATGGCCTAGTCCGAGAGAATCATCTTGGAATATCAAGCCAGTGTGAACCTAGATTCTAGGAGAGAAGGCCTTGGCTGAAAATGCTTGAAGAGATAAACAAACTAACTTTCTTATTCAATACACATTTTGTTTGTTTGTTTGATTTCATTTTGGTTTGGCTTTGTTACATGTAGCTGAACCTAATGCTAACAAATACAGGTCCAGAATTCTGCACCAGTAAACATATATTGATACTTTTTAAACTTCTAGAAATGCATATGCTTAAAAAAATTCCAATAGTACAAAAAGGAATAAAATAAAAATTTTATTTTGCTCTTTTCTTGGACCTTCATAATTGTACTGCTATTGCTCCATTATGTTCATGGAACTATGAATCATCATGGCTCTGGAGTACACTGAGGTATGATTGCCCTTATTTCTCCCTCTAAATATTTGAAAAGTTCTTTATCCTTGAAATTCAAGTATTTGTCTCAGAATAGATGATTTTTAAATCAGTATTTTCCTAAATAAGGATGGACCTTTTCAATCTCAGAAAATTCAATTCTTCCTTAATTTCAGGGAAAATTTTCACAAGTTTTTTGTCAGTTTTCCTCCCATAGTGTTTGTATTTTGCCTACTTCCTGGACATCATTTTCTTTAACGTGAGTCAGCTTTTTATACCACTTAAGGATAATTCAGAAATATATAATGATATTTGATTGTTGGTTTAAGCCTGTGAATAAAGGAACAGTGTATATATACATAATTTGATATTTTCTCTTCAATTTAAGAAGGTTGTTGAGTAAATAAAACTTAAATCTAAGCAATTTACTCTCATAATACTTTCTCAGGGTCTGAGAAAAGTGGCCCAGCTAATTTGGGGGAATTCTGCATACTGAAAATGTCCTTAATCTATTTTCACATCTAAGAGATAATTTGATAAAATATATAATTTTAAGTGGAAGTTATTTTCCCACAGACATTGAAGACTTTATTTCTTTAGCTTCCGTAGCTATTGAAATGTCTCATGTTATTCTGTCTATAGATTCTTTATATTAAATAACTAATATTATTCCTCTTTGAAAGTTTTTAGAATAGTTTTTTTTTTATTTTTTATGCTCTGAAATTTCAGGATGGAAAGTATTAACGTTTATTTTGTTGGGTAGTCAGCAGTCCTTTACAATTTAGAAAGTCATACCTCTCAGTTTTCATGATATTTTAAAATTACTTATTTCATATTTTTCTCTCTTCTATTTTAGTTTATCTTTCTGAAACTTCTATTATTTTAATTGGATCATCTAAAATGATTAAAATGTTATCCTTATTCTCCTAATTTTTAATTTTCTTTGCTCTATTTTCTAGAAAATTCTTAACTTTATCTTTTCTTCCTTCATTTATACTACTGTATTATTAATTTCTCACAACTCTTTTTTGTTACCTGTGTTATTATATAGGGCAATGCTATTTTCTTACAGATGTAAGCTTTCTTATATTGATAGAAAAGAGTAGTAATTCTTTCAGTATTTTCTTCTCAACTCATAGTCTATACCTCCTTCTAGTTGTTTTTTGCTATTTTGGGTATTTGTTTCATCTTTGTCTTTTGTATTCAAGGATTAACTGAAATGTCTTATAGTCTTTGTCATATTTAATATTGAGCACTAAAACTGATTAGGTGCTTAATGCTTATGGGAAGGGCTTGTTAACTGTGAACTTCATTTTAGGATGTTCTGGCTGTGAGAATCCTTATCTTGGGATTTATATTTTTAAGTGACCACGTTCTTCATCGAAGACTTTCAGTCTCCTTTCTGAAAATTATGAGCCACTTACCAGTTTTCTGGGAACCGATTGGAAGGATTAGGGAAGGAGAATGGGGATCTCAAGATTAAGTATAACAACAAATTTTACTTAATTATTTCTTTTTCAGAAATATACCCAGTCCTTCAACTATGCCTGATGTCTGCATTTTACTCTCTGCAGAGAATAAAACTCCAGACTTTTGATACCATAAAAGAAGAGTAATTTCCTGGCAGTGTAGAGTGGGAGAAGGTTTTTAGGAATTTAAATATTTTTTTAAAAATCTTTCAAGCTATTTGATTTAGCATGGCCTCCCTTTCACCCCTTCTTTCTGAGAAATACTAGATGCTAAAAATCCTTGAACATTTGGGTCTCTGTGTTATAACTTGGGTTGCTGTATTTCTACCACTAAACTGAGGTTTAGGTTTGAGCTTCCTTGGGTGTGTTAATTCGATTACCATTTATACATCCCTTCTCCAGCTCCTAAAATTACTGTAATGTTTCCTCTCCGGTTCTCTGTGTCCTTTTAAGTGCTTTGTGACTTAAACAAAAATGAGACCCCATTTACTGTTATTTTATTAAATAGTAGTGTTTTGGGAATGAAACAAATTTAAATATGTGCCTTTATTCTATTTTCTTTAACTGGAAACCCTGTTACTAAATTTTTTAGCAAAGATAATTATTGGATTTTTTTTTAACTTACAATATTCTTTTGTCACTGTTGTCTATAAAATGTAAACAAAATTTTTAAAGAAGAGAAAATGTTAAATATAAGCAATTTGCTTATATTTGCTAATAAGAGGAGGGAAATAAACTTGCTTAACATGAGACGTGCATGCTGCTCTCATTTTGACAATAAGGATTATGTGATTTGGGTTAGTAATGACCATAGTAAGATAAACTAAATTCTTTAGAATCTTATTATATTTTAATATAAATATTTAATCATTTGTTTGAATTAGGCTTAAAGAGGGGTCTCAACTGCTCTAATTTAAATTCAAAAAATCCCTCATAATCTTTAAAATTTCCA
The DNA here is from genome assembly GCA_963575035.1 of Avahi laniger. Classification (NCBI taxonomy): domain Eukaryota; kingdom Metazoa; phylum Chordata; class Mammalia; order Primates; family Indriidae; genus Avahi; species Avahi laniger. Next base: position 38,465 of record CAUYSK010008329.1, read on the forward strand.
AATTATGCAATATTTTTTGAAAAATACAAATAGCTCACAGATGAAAATAACCACTGTCATTAGTTCTCTTGTTTCTACATGGTTTAGAAAACTCTCAGAAGAAAATGCTCTGAGTTGGCCACAATCTATTTGGGTTTCTCTCTCTCTCTCCCTCTTCTTCTCCTCATCTCTCTGCACCTTTTTGTTTCTCAGATATATCAGGTCATTAAACATGAAATGTCTGATTTTGAATCAAAAGTGTATTATATCTCAAACAAGAAGTAGTACAATTAATCAAAGTATGCACCTAAATTATCAACACACTTTTGCCATCTTAACAGTAGCTTGTTTATGTCAACAGTAAAGACTCCTCGAAAGCGAGTGGCAATGAAATTGCAAAAGACATTTTCCACAGCTTGTTGACAATTGAATATTTTTCCTTGCATGAAGTGATCCAAAGCCTGAAAGAAGTGGTAGTCAGTTGATGCAAGGTCTGGTGAATACAGTGGATAACAGAGAGTTACCAAGTCCAGCCTCTGTAGTTTTGAGCTGCATCTTTTGTGTGACACGTGGTCGAGCATTCATTGTCTTGCAAGAGGATTGATCTGTCTCTATTGACCAGTCTCTGCTGATTAATCACAAGTATCCTTATCATTTAGACCAATTAGTTGCAGTAGACATCTGCTGTAATGGATTGACCACTTTTCATGAAGCTGTAGTGGGTAATACCAGTGCTGGACCACCATACACACATCATTAGTGGTTTTTGATGAATATTCAGTTTTAGACTGGGTTTTGGCATTTCATCTTTGTCTAACCATTGTGCTGAATGCTTGTAATTGTCAAAAATAATTCATTTTTCATCATGTGTAACAATATGATTTTGAAATGGTTTGTCTTTATGTCATGGCAGCAAAAAAAGGCAAGTTTCCAGACAATTTCTCTTCTGACCCTTGTTTAATTCATGCAGTACCCATCTATCCAGCTTCTTTACCTTGCCCATTTGTTTCAAATGGTCCAATATTCTTGGAATAGTAATGTCAAACCTTGCTGCTAATTCACATGTAGATTGAGATGGATTCACTTCCACTACAGCTTTCAACTCCTCATTATCCACCTTGGTCTCAGGTAGCCTACATGGCTCATTTTCAAGATTAAAATCACCAGAACAGAACATCTCAAACCATCAATGTACTGTTTGTTCATTAGCCACATTTTCCCCAAAAACTTTGTTGATACTTTGAGCTGTCTGTGCTGCATTGGTTCCATGACGGAACTTACGAATTTAACATGAATTTTTGACTTATTCATGGTTTCACAAAATTGCTCTAAAAATAAATTTGAAAGGGATAACCACAAGCCAAATCATGCATTTGAAAGAATGAGGATGTACCTTTATGGCAAAAGTAAAACAAGTGTCAAAGTGAAATGTCAGAGATACCAACTGTCAAACTTAGTACTTAAGGAAATCGGACATTTCATACTTAATAACCTAATACAGTTTGGCATCCGAGAGTGCATGTAGAATGTAAGAAGGAAAGAAGGAACTGAATGTTATGGATTTTAAAACTCTTGACAAAACACAGCTGTTCATGTTGGAGGATATTTTAGAAAAAACATAAATTTCTTAGTCAATACCTGGCATCCAATAATTTTAAAGCTGAAAAGACTATACCATGGGCATTTTAACTTAATATTTAATAACTATGGTAAATGTCAATTGTATAAATGGTAAAATGATACACTCTAGATTTACATAGCACACACTGACCTCATAGTGGGAAGAAATGACATAAGTAATTACTTGTGGGATTTTTGATTTCTTATATGAAATTTTCTAGAAAACTTTTCATGAATGTGAATACAAGCCACATTTTTCCATCAGAGTATGTTTAATAAATAGAGATGGAATAGAAGCTCAGAATTTGATAAAGAAGTTGATAATGGAATTGCAATTTCCTGAACACAAAGTGATATTATAAATATTACATGAATTTTTCCTAAACCACCCGAGGTCCACCCCGAAATGAAAGAAGCTGAGAATCTGTGTTTTATAATGCTAAACATCTGGATGAAAATTAGAAACTTTTGTTGATAGTCTGTTTACAAATATTTTGGTGTTTTTTGTTAAGAAAACTGAACCTATGAATTTTACATTTTTCTTAAAGTTTTAAATTTTATCTGGGTTTTATTTTAAAACATTTCATTAATTTATTCAAAAGTTATTCATTCAGCTTTTTAAAAACATATATTCATAACAACCTCAATCTCCTATTTAGTGTCAGGATTAATCATATTTCCTTAAGACTGGATTCTGAATGGGGATGAATAAGGGTGTGTTCTTCAAGATATACTCAGTTTAGAGGCGAGGGCATTTTCAAACAAAAAATTCACCCATCCCTGGAGACTGATCTAGACATGTGCAGACCCTTTTTCTCAAAGTCTGCCTGCCTCCTCCTATCTTTAGCAGCATTGCACTGAAAAGCAGTTGAGCACTAGAAAAGTATTCTACACCAGGAAAAAAAAAAAAAAGCAGTTGTATATTATTGCTTTAGGGTTAACTTCAATCCTACATAATTATTAAAAAAACAAATGATGATGATGTTCAAAACAGCATTCAATTGTTTAGACATAACACTTGACTGCCAGAAATACAGGATCAGTGCATATAAACACCCATTTTCAACTTTTAACAGGACAAAAACAGTTTTAACTAATTCTTAGTTTTTTTAGGTCATTAGCAAGCAAGTGATCTCAGGCTTTGAGCATTTATGTAATTGATTATACTTTTAAAATATTTAAAGACTAAAGATGATAGAACAACATGAAAGGAATCTGAGAATTTCAGAAGCAATGAAATATTTTAAGGTGAGAAAAATTAATCACTTGTCAACACTATATTAGCCCAAACTGACTGCTAATTATATTCCAGGTACTGTTGTTTTATGTGAATTATGTGAATTAAACAATTACTTCTCAAAGCAACCATTGGATATAGATATTATTATTTTTGTCATATCGGTAATAAAATATATGGTTATATTAAGGCAATGAATGAAGAGTTAGAAGGGCTTGCATTTGATTGTCTTGTTTTTGGCCTATACAGGGACTTAATTGCTTCATTGGTAAAATGAGATGCTTTGTCAAGGATACTTGAATATATCTTTCAGTTCTAAAAAACTACAGATTTTAAGCTTTTCTATCTTATGGATTGGATAAAAGTTAAGTTATTTAATTTAGGTATTTTAATCTTCATGGACTATACCTTGTTTTTTTTAAATTACTAACATAATCAGGGTAATAGTACCTTTCTCAGAGAATTGATTGAAAAAGGTAATGGGTTACTATAATGAGTTAATGGAGATAAATATTTAAAATAATGCCTGGTCTGTAGCATTAAGTAAATTTGAGCTACCACTACTTTTTACTAAATGTGAATATTTAAAGATTTTGTATTAGTCTGTCAATTTTTAAAGATATTATGTAATATCCAGTATAATCTACTTTTTTTTATTTCAGATTATTACAGGGGTACAAAAGCTTTGGTTACATAAATTGTCTTTGCACTACCTGAGTCAGAGCTACAAGCGTGCCCATTCTCCAGACAGTGTGCACCACATCTTGACACTCTGAGAAATTAGACTAGGTTTCCACCAAGAAAAATATGACTTCAGATTTCTTTCTTTCTTTTTTTTTTTTTTTGAGACACAATCTTGCTCTGTTGCCCAGGCTAGAGTGCAGTGGCATCATCATGGCTCACTGCAACCCCAAACTCCTCTGCTCAAGTGATCCTCCTACCTCCGCCTCCCTGGTAGCTGGGACCACAGGAGAGTGCCACCACACCCAGCTATTTTTTTCTATTCTTAGTCAAGACAAGGTCTTGCTCCTGCTCAGGCCGGTCTTGAACTCCTGACCTCAAACGATCTTCCCCCCTCGGCTTCCCAGAGTGCTAGGCTTACAACATGAGCCACCGCACTTGGCCAGATTTCAATACAAATACATTTTTGAGATAACCTTTTGACTTCTGAATTTTAATTCTGACATGAATGGATGAATGGCTAGCTCGAAAAAGGAATGCGGCCTTACCATGAATTTATTGCCTGAATGGAAAGAAATAATGCTTTTATCAATATTTCTCACCAATGCTTTGCTTTGATTTCACAAGTCTCCGCAACAACAATGTATTTTTTTGGCAGTAACTGGAGAGAGCTGTTATGGGATTGGGAGGCAAGTTAGACAAATGAACATTTCATATTCCTTAGGTTCCACTCTACAAATCATTTAAATTCAGAAAATTCCAACACTAGCCAAATGATACCATTTCTAAAGCCATGTTTCAAGTTATTAAGATTGGCAAATATATGAAGCCAAATATATGGTTTGTCTTAGTTTGTCTACAGCAGACATTGCTGATACTAATGCTTAGGATTTTCCCTATAGTTTATTGATCTAGAGGCTTTAATACCTTGGGACAATGCAACATAGTAAGACTCAAAATTCATGAGAGGTTGAGATGCAGATTTGCAAAAGAAAAGATTACTAAAAAAACAGGTCATTTTCTTCTATCAAATGTCTTCTCAAGCAGACAAATTTTAGGAAAGTGTGTGTGTGTGTTTGAGATTTCAAATTTGGATTCTCTTAAAACCATTCATGACCATGTGTACATTGGAAAATCTTTGTGAGCCAAAGGGGTTGTATATTTCATCTTGAAGACTACTATTTCCAACCACAGATTCCAAATGTCAGTGTACATAGGAACCAGGCAGGTAACAAAATTGTACCGAAAGAGGGGCTCTGGCGAATTCAAAAGGAGGTTCCCTAGCAGAAGAGCGCAGACCATTTGCCACTCAGGGAGGGGAGCCCAATATTGCAATTGGCTTTTTCAAGGTAAAGTAGAATTCCAGGTGTTTTTTTTCCCCCCTTAGTATTAAATATTCTAATTTCAATTGTTTGGAATTCATTCAATATTTGCTGGAAGCAATAAGTATGCTAAATGAAACGTATCTGCAGACCGAATCTATCTCAGGTTTAACCGTTTGTCTGCCCTGATCTTTTCTTTCCATATTTTCTGCCATCTTCTTGGGCTTATACTTTCATATTTCTTATTAATATTCTAATACTTTGCTGAGATTTGAGACTGGTCATGTTAGGGAATTAACACCTTCTTTATTCTTGACATTTCTGTCTGAAGTTGAAGTACCTCTACTTTCCCTTCACCCTCATTGAAGCGTAGACATGAATGGACAGCCACTTGGGATAATAAATTTTTTAGGCAATTGTCTTAAAGGTAATATGTTATGTGAGATCTTCTGCTACTTTCTATTACATGTTATTAATAAGTTGACACATTTTTTTCTCCATAATGCCACAAGGAGACTTTCAAAATAATGTCTGAACTTGCATTGTCTTTGCACATGCTATTCATTCAATGATCTGCTCACAAATGGTCCAAGTGCTCATCAATACATGAGTGGATTAATAACATGTGGTATAAATCTCCAATATTTAACAATTCTATATAAGATTCTTTTCAGGAAGGAAGCTTTCATAAAAAATGTGAATCAGACAAGTAAACTTTGGTTCCTTCAGTGTTAGGTAGAGATAAGTTTCAATATGTTTTGGAATAAATTTAATCTAATCTATGTTCCTTTATATATTTCTTCTTTCTTTTTAACTACCAGATATCTTCCTGGGCTCTCACTAATATGTTATTCTCACTTTTATAATATCATTGAAATTTTTCTGATTTTGTATTCTTCTTTTTGAAAAGTCACAGGAAACAGCTAATGCGTATTTAGGGAACAGTGATGACTGGCGTCTTTAAACTTGTTTTACATTTAATTTACACTTAAAAACAAACCCTTTGTTTGGTTTCACTTTAGTGTCCACCCAGCTGCATAACCACACAGGGCCCTGTGAAAGTAGTATACAGAAATTACTCCATTTGCTCCTTTGTACTCCAGTTAAATTCCCATTTAAGATTCATGTTTACATAAAGTAACTACAGAATTTGATGGAGAAAACTATTTTGATGCACAAAATCTTGTGAAGGTAAATAGAATTAGAAACTTTTTGAGCTGCAGGGAACATGGCTTGGGAATGACTTACAAATTCCTTGCAAGTTTACAATGAACTAATGAATGATGATAAATACATTGGCATACCCATTCTCTATGAACCCATCTATGAACGACAGATTGAATATCTAGGTTGTAATAAATGATTTCAGTGGTTGGAGAAAAGAATATACCATATCAAAATGTGACCATAAAGGAGTTCATGACATACCGCACCAAAATATGCCACTTTGGTATATTAATTATTTTGAGCTGAAGGCACATGGAAAACAGCAAAGGGAGAAGTTTTCTCGGAACTCCCTTATGTATCTAAAAATAGATCTCCCAAAAGGACTTAGTTGTCATAAATCCCCTTCTGGCTGTTTCAACACCAGAGAATGACTCTTATTAGAGAAGAGTAGAATAAAAGTCAATATCATACCCAGACAAACTTGGTCACAAGCTATCATCCCATCTATTCCTAAATGAACTCATTCATCTTTCCTAAAAATCATTTACTCTCCCCTAAGAGACCTACATCCTAGAACCCTTCCCTTATTAAGAAGATGTATAAGCTGTCAAATCTTACTAATTTGGGGATAGTCAATTTTTTTCCTGTGATGTCAACATTCATGTAATATTAAAAATTAATAAATCTGAATACATTTTCTTCTGCTAATCTGCCTGTTGTCAGTTTATTTCATAGACCCAACTATTGAGCCCGGGAGGATAGAGGGAAAGTCTTTCTGCCTACGCAAACGTCCCAATAGAATTTATTTCTCAATGTGTAATTTATCATCTGTTAGGTGAATATATTATTAACTATGAAATATATTGCACTATTAATATCAGAAGTTTTTTGAACTCACATTGTCTTCGGCTCAAACTGTTCTCTCTTGTATACTTACACTTGATGTGGTAATCTGTTAATGACTAAGGTTCTGATCAGTTAATCTCTGGATTGTCAAAATTTTCACTTTCCTTTAATGAAACAAGTTTTATGTTGCAGAAAAATATTTCCCATGTGAAAGCTTACTCAAGCATATTCTGCATCTGTACATCAATGGCTCCTCTGGTTTAAATTGAAAGCACAGATTTTTTGAAAATAAAATATAAGCTTATGCCATAAAGAAGTTGAATAGCTGAGCCATAATGTATTATTAATGAGTCATTAGTGACTAAGGTGAAGAAAAAATTGCTATAAAGTAATAAATGGCTTTGAAGCACTTGCAGCATTCGGCAAGAACCAAATGTCAATGGGAATCCAGGTGCCAAGGCTTCCTGTGAGTTTATAAACTATTCAGAAGAACACAAACAATTTATACCTTATAGTAGAGAATAAAACTGAATGCTTAAATCCCCAATTCTCATTAAACTTAAGTCACTTAGGTGGTAGAGAGAATAGTAAAAACAGTTAAAATTGTGTAGCATACTGATTACTCTCAGCTCTATCTAAAATTGGACTGTAATCATATTCTAAAACACCTGCCAGCAGTACTCCTTATTTCTTTGAAAATGATTCTCTTTTCCAAAAGGTTATGCAGAGACCTTGAATTCTGTGACAGAGCCATGCATGTCTCATTCTGAGAGGCGCTTAGTATGCTCAAGAAATATTTGTTAAAAGTAAGAGTCGTTTTCTATTTTACAGCCAGTATAGCAAGAGTTCTGTTTAGTTAGGATGTAAACTATGTATTTGGAGCAGGGATCTGGAGGATTACTGCTGGGCCAGGCATGCCCTTTTGTTTTCTGTACAGCAGGGTGGTCTAGGGGATCAGGGAAAGGGGTAAGGCAACAGTCTGGGAGGCAGAGAGGCACTCAGGACCAGGAGAAGCAACTATTTATTAGAAGTATTTAAATATTTAAATCACCAGTATTGGCTTCTTATGGCTTGCTGGCTGAACATCAGTCCTGATTGAATGAATATCTTCAGCAAGGCTACCAAAATTTGCCCCTTAGAAAATTTTCTAGTAGTTATGTTGCAACATGACACTGTCACCACATGCCTTCAAAGAGGCTGATACCTTTTATTTTCAATAGACATTTCCTGTTCTGTTCACAGATTAGAACATAAAGTCTCAGTCAACTTACATAATAATTTACAGAACTAGCAAGTTGCAGGGCAGAAATTTAGCATATATCATCTTTCTCCATATCTAGTGCTTTTAAAACTCCATCTGTTGAAAAATAAAAGGTCCCCTAAGGGAACCTAGTATCAGGGCTCCACATCCAAGCGAAACTTTGGAAAGGAACAGAGGGCTGTTCAGATACGGGGGAGAGAAGGGAGAGTGTCCTTGTTACAACCCAAGTTTGTAACATTTTGTTCTTTATAATTCTAAAAATAAAACTTCAGATATCTTATCCAAGAAAATACATTGTCTGAAATATACTTAAACGAGGCTTAGTTGTGCAGTTTCTCAGGGGCAGGGGCGATAGGAGCTCTGGATCGAGAGATTCCCTAGTGAATAAAAGTGAGGCCTAAGATCTCTAAGAAGTTCTGTGAAGTCCGTTGCAGAGATGGCCTGCCCCAGTATAAATTCCAGCTGCAGCCTTCTCCAGGTGTGGAACAGGGCAGTCGCTTAATTTCTCTGAGCCTCGATTCCCTCATCTGTAATACCAGAATGCTTTTCTTTACTCAATCGCTATGAAACTTTAATGAGATGATTACATTTGGGCTTGGCACAATGACTGATAAAAAAAAATAAGTACTATATAAATGTTAGTTCTTACTATTGCTATTTTTACATACAGAAAAGGAAAAGTGAAAGTCTTGTCTTCCTAACCTTAGAAGCTGCTATAGAGCTTTTTGCAGAGTGGATATTTGATAAATGTTTGCTGAATGGATGACCAATGAGTGATATCATGAAAGCAATTTAGAATAAACACAACTTGACAGTTCCTCTTTTCTGTTTATAGTGAGACATTCCAATTATACTAAATATCCATTCGAGTCAAGGTCATCTGATTTTTAATTTCTTATCCCAGTAAATGTATGTGTCTAGATATCCTTACATAGCAACCTGGAAAATAATAGATTTCAAGACTGTGGAAGAATATAAATGATAGTAACCTTATACATGATAAATTCTAAATTTACTTCATTTTTTATAGGTATACCTGTAAAGCATATAAATCAAAACATAATGTAGCATAACATGGTGCTGTAGTGCAACACAGTGGAAATCAGCTAAGGGCTAACACGGTTAGCATGCAATAATATTCACTATTTGTTGTATGTTGTGTAATTCAACAGGAGGTATGTGGGGAACCATGAGACGTGATCTCAACCCTTAAGAATACCATTCTAAGTTACCAGATATATTTATTTATTTTATCATTTATATGTACATTAATTTAATTAATCTGCAAACATTTACTGGAGACTTGCAATATACCATGCACCCTGCTAGGCACTGCATATACAATAATAACAAAACAATGTTTTGCTTTCAAGGAGCTCTCAGTCCTGTGGAGGAGATATATATGTAAATAACTATTCAAAATAAAATAAGTGTAAGTATTATAAGAGATAAATATTATAAGAGATGGAGCAGAATGTGTTAGATCATTAGGACAAATCGAATGGGACAGGTACTGTGTTTGGTAGGAGCTCACAGATGAGAAAGTTAAGGCCCTAAAAGCTGTTTCTAAAGCCTAAACTGTACATTACAGTAAATGATATTAAGATAATTGCAGATCAGGTGGGAATGAAAGTCTTCAATGGACCTAGAATAGATTTTAAAAAATGGCATTATTTTTAAATAGAAGGGAAGTAACAAGGCCATTTGATACTTTAATCATTTTGAGTTTGTTTGTTGTTTAACTCTGAATTGTCCATTTTGACTACCCATTTGCCAAATGAGTTATGCATGTCCTTTTCTTTGTGCTATGAATCATAGCAGCTTAGTGGGAAAGGTCTCAAATGTATTTGAGTGAACTTTTCATTATTCATTGTCTAGAAGGTATTTCTAGACATTAAGGCATTTGGTCCTCCAAACTCGGTCTTCCTCCCAATGATTGTGTTGCTCACTTTTTGGGTATTTTATATTTAGCAAAAAATATCTCTCACTTATTTCTCCTACTTTTCTCTATACTTCCATAGTCTATTTGGTACCTTTTTCATTAAACAACCTGTAAAAATTTTTAAATATTGCTATTGTATTCACAAAAGTCCTTTCTTTTATAGACCAAACATCCACGATTTCTTCAACTATATTTCATATGGTACAGTTTCTAGATCTTTGATCATTTGAGGAAGATAAATAAAACCACTAGTGATGGTTTTCTCTAGTAGCAGGAATGGATTTAAAATTTTTAATAAGACCTTGAGGTATCAGTTCCCATTTGTTGATGGCTTTTCTTAAAATAAGGTGACTGTAGTGCCTCTTGGTCCCCAGCTCTTTTCTTTATTCCCATCAGTTTTATGTTACCTGTTAGAATGTTTCTTTCCTGTTCTAATCACTTGGCCTCTTTAGGTAAAATTATAAGTCTTTTCTAATTATGATTATGGAAATTTCATTTTTTGACCATGGTAGTTAATTTATTAGAAAGAACGAGGCTTAAATTCAGCTGTGTCCACATTACCTTTCTGGACCTCTATTTCCCCTTCTATAAAATGAGAAGATTGATTAGGTAAATTCTTTAGTCTGTTTTGGCTCTAAAATTCTGATTCCATGGGTCTACCATCCCATTGGAACAACTGAGTACATCAGAGGTGATTATTCTCTTTGCTGACTGTACAATGTCTTCTGAAATTAAACAATAATAATATAATTCCTACTTGAAGCAGTTACTTGATCTTTGTTTTGGGCTGGGATTCAGTGGTGTGTCTGTAATTACAGTGTTAGGAAAAAGCGGTAGGGGGAGGAGGAAGGCCAATATGACCTTGTGAAGAGGAGCACAGCAGTTGTTCTTCTAGCATGAAAGAGAAAAAAAAAAGGATCAATAAACAGTTCTTAGAGTAATAGATCCCAAAGTAAAGAAAAGAGAATCATTGATAAATAATGAGGCAGTACTACTATCTCTTGCCATTCATTATTCTGTTCATGACATCAGTGTAGCCTCATAAATTACTTTCTAAAGCTGAAAATGTTTTCTGTGAAAAGAGATTCATCATATATGATTCTGATTCCCCGTACCAAAATGAATGGAATCAGTTGCACACCCTGTAATAATGCTGAATAAAAATTACCTTTTTGAGACCATAACCTTTTCCAAACAGTATAATAATTGAAATGCTATCCTGCTACATGACAATTGTGAGAATCTCACTTTTTCTTCTATTCCACAGGAGACCTCCAAATCTCTCAGTGATACAATGAGTAAATTTAATACCTGTGGCTTTATCTTCACTCCCCTGAGCAAGCCAACATATCTCAATTGTGCAGATCCTCAGGAGTAATATGCTATGATATTATTTGGTAATTTAAAACATTCTCAATTAGGTATATCTTACAAGAATTTTTACATGAAAGATTATAAATATATATACATAGACATGCATAAGCACACTAAAAGCTTATATATAATACATGTGTGTGTATGAATGTACACAAAAAATAGTAAAAGCAAATTTATTGTTTTCAGGGCTGTCGAAGCACTTTATATAGTAACACATTTCGTCTTCATAATTCACAATAAGTGTCACTGCATATTACAATGGGGTGGAATTATCACCGTTTTATAGGTGAGAAATCTGAGGCATGAAGAAGTGAAGTGACTTGGACAAAGCCAACAGTAATGGGGTGGAGGAGGCGTCTTGACTCCAGAGACATTACCCTTATGTTATTGGTTATTTTGATATCGCCATATAGACATATTTCATAAATCTGCGTACTGCATATTCACATCCTACATAAGCATCTACTGTTAAATTATTAAAGTTAACCAAACCTAATGTTGGCTTAGTAATGTTACATTGAATCATTTGAAGTCAGGTGGTAGAAAAGAGGTAGAAAATGGTGGAGGCGACTAGTTCCCACCAAATCTTAAATCCTGTAGTTGAAACTAACAGTTAATCGTATCCTTTTTCTTCCAATTTCTTTTAATTTCTTCTAATATCTATTTTCAGCACCCCTTGGCTATACCTTTAATGTGTGGACTGTAGGAAGAAATAATCTGTTACCAAAAGTCTTTCTAAACATCAGGCATATCTGAGGAGTCTAATAGAGGGTAAAATACAATTTTTAATTTTCCTTACAAGTCCTATGCAGTCCTACTTTGTTTTCCTTAGAAGAAGGTAGACGCTGTGAATGGAGGAATGAAGAAGAGTTACATTATTCAAAACTTGGGATAAGGAGGAGGGTGATAAAGGAAAGTGACCTTACAAATCTATTCATATAGTAAGTCATCTCATATTGAAGTGGTCATCTAGAACATTTTTCTATTAAGAATATAAGTAATTTTTAGCAAAATTGAAGCATATTAATCATAAAAAACACTTTAATCAATTTCATCTCTCTTTACTATGTTACCTTTTCATCTTCCAGGACCCCAGAAAAGGTATGGCTAATTGCTAATGAAAACACTTCAAATAAATGAGTGCCCTGATGAGAGCACGTCCTATGCTTTTCTACTTCAATAGATATGGAGTGTAGCTCAGATCAATTAAATGTATAATCTCTGGAAGTGTGGTCCAAGAAAGGAATTTTTAACATCTTTCCAGGTGATTGCAACGTGCATTATCAGCTTAAAACCGCTGCTTTCAATGTTGTAATCTCACTTTGTAGCTAGAATGCAAAGTTACACAGGCTAATTGCGGGGAGAAACAAAAGATTTTGAAGAAAACATTATTTGCCACCTTGCATGATTTATGTGACATTGCACAATATTCACCTTGCTTATCTTCTTAATATTGTTTCATGCTCTTCGCCTGCTCTTTTACTGTTGTCTAATCACTTTAATTCTCAATTCATCAAACTTACCAAGTACTTTAGTGACTCAGCGATTTCACATGTATTAGTCTGTCTGTCTAAAATGCACTCTTTCCTTGCCTGACTAGTATGGTGGAATTTTATTGTGTCAATTTAGAGAAATGGAAATTATATTTTCCAGAATTCTCTTCCCTGCATAGTTCCAAATTAGAAATGAACACACGGGATATTTGGGATGAGACCTGGAAGGCAGAGAGGAGCATCAAATGCACAATTTCCACATGTGGACAGTGGGTTAGGGGGACTGTGTGCAGGTGCTGTTGTAGTTCACACAGTTTCTTTAATTGCTGGCTTATCTTGACAGCAAGGAGCAGCAGTTGAGTCTATAGCTCCTTCAGCAACTACCAGACAAGGGTCCTAATTTATCTTGAAGGTCATTTGAATCATAGACCTTGGTAGCTTGGAGGCAGCGAGAAACCGGTGCAAGTTTCAATCCATCGTCTTTGTTCTCCCCACATAGCACTTATCTTCCCTTCTCAACTTTCTGTCCTGCTGACTTCAAGTCTCCAGCTCCAGATGCAAAGATGGAAGCCTTACATAGAGTATTTATTCAGCTCCCACTATTATGTGAGCTCAAATTCCTATAAGAAATCCCTGTATATCACTTCTAGTGATTCTGTTTCCTCTATCAAATGTTGACTGATAGATCTAGCATCTCTGCCTCCTTCAGGCCACAACTTAAATATCCCTCCGCAGGGGCCTTCCCATGCGTTATCTAGATCTAGAATGTGCTCCTCTCTTCTAGTCACACACTCCATCTTAACGCCTTGTTTATTTCTGTGCAAGAACTTATTATCGTTTATATTTATTTTATTAATCTGTTTGCTTACTTGTTGTTTTCCTTTTTCCCTCACTACAGTGTAGATGTACAGGAGAAGCGCCTGTCCTCTTTGTCACTTTGCCTCCAATGCCTGTTACAGTACCTGGTACACAGTGAATGTTCTGTAAATATTTTTGCATTCATCGAGGAATAAAAGAAGTAGACTGAAGCTTTTTTAAAAAGGTAGCTTGGTTGGCTCTGTGGATAAAGAATTCAAGAAGAGACTTGCAGCTGGCTGGCCAGATAGGGAACTATTGAAATTAATAAAAGACTGAAATAAGGCCTGGTGAAAAATAAGGAGGAAAGATACAAAAATCAATGAACAAAAAGACAACTAAAAATGACAATATGACTCCTCCATGAAGAAGACGGTAAAAAGGAAAGAAGAATCAAGATGAAAGATTTCTCACAGGTGACCAGGAGGATAGTGATGCTTAAATAAATTAAAGATGAAGAATAGGCTTTATGGAGTAAGGTACTGAGTTTGAAATTTTCAATTCAGATGGAAACTTCTCAATAACAGTCAGGAAGGTGACACACTAATTTACTTGTACCATACAGTAGTATTATTTGAAGCTATGACAATAGTTAAGATTATCCACGTAGATTGTGGAAGTGAATTTAGGGTCAAGGAATCCTTAAATATTTGTGATGGGAAGAGCGTGAGCAAAAATATAAAGCTTAAGAGAGTGAAAAGGATTTTCCATTCTTTAAGTATAAAGCAAATTTCATATCAGATAACTGTACTGACTTTGAAAGTTGAGTTTCACAGTTCATGCTACTGAACCAGAAGGTTCAGAAACCGGGCAGCCAAATTTTTCTATTTTCTTGTCTTTTTTCTCAGCTCTTCCACCAAAATGTTAATTGTAATATCCCAAACTCCCTTCAATAAGACCAAACCTGGGTAAAAAATTCTTTGCATTACCTGCAAAAAGCTTTGTATTGTTTCCATTGGGCAAGAGTTCTCAAACGAGGGCAATTTTGGTTCCCAGAGTACATGGCAATCTTTGGAAACATTTTTGACTGCTACTGGAATCTGGTGGATAGAGATCAGGATATTGCTAAACATTCTACAATGAACATGACAACAGCCTCTATCCCCGCCACCAACAAAGGATTGTCAATCCCAAGATATCTATGGTGTTGGGGCTGAGAATCACTGACATAGAAAAATATTTTGCAAATAGTGTTTTTTAGAACATAATTTGCACAAGTTTATTGGAATATTAAGAGATTTTGTGCATGCCCTTAAACACATATGTACATAAAAATTATATGGTCAAATTGGTTGCTAAAAAAATTAAATAGATTTATTTACTTCAGTATGCCTCAATGTCCATTTTAAATCTCCTATGTGGTATTTTGCATCTACTATTTCCCATACTTAATTGACTTTGGAGGCTATTTCTGATGAAACACATTGAGAAACTAATGTTCTGCAAAAATACTTTGGGGAGCACTATTTTTGAGTCTAGGAATGGGATTTTAGAATATAAGGGACATAATAAAATTATTGTCTCCTAAAAAATTTACTAATGGATGAACATATAGAACTGTCATCTAATTTCAGGTCTGAGTGGTTAATTCATTCAAAACTAAGAAGCAGTGAGTTATGCAGAGCTTTAACTTGGGGCCTATTTACATAAAAACATAATTTAGATAAAAACATATAACTTTAAAAATAATAAATTGAAAACACAATATCTATGCTATAGATTTTGTAGAAAATCAAACTAAGAAATATATAACATAGAAAATATAAATCAAACCAAAATATTTAGACCAAATACAGTATTTATTTCAAAAAACATAAAATAAATAAACTATTATGTTTAAAGTTAAAAGGTTTAATATTATATTAAAAATTATGCACAAGCTATGCAGAACCAAAAAATTGTTTAAAATTAGGTATCTTGCATTTACTTGGTATCGCCATAAACTTACACTAAATTTAATCACTGACCAGATTTTAATGCATTTTGGATTCATTTTGACATTAGGAGGAAAACAGAAATCCAATGACTGTTGATAACAAAGTGGAGATGGTTAGCAAGAACCCCCCACAGATAACAAAATCCACAGATGCTCAATCCTTGATATAAAATGGTGTGGTATTTGCATTTACTCACACATCCTTCCATATACACTTTCATACTGTGGCATCACATCATCAGCACTATTTTTTAAAAGCAAAGCATCTTAGTTGTCAAATGATGCTATCTTTCAGGCCTTTTTTCTATTTAGAAAAATAGTGGTGGGCCATTGAATGGAAACTATATCAATATACATGGAGATTTTTAAAATTTATAACAAGTTTAGATTATTCTAGGGATTTTAATCTATAAATTTTAAAAAAGGAAAAACTCTGGAAATAATTCAAGGAGTGCAACAGTGAGTGATGATAATGCTAAATGGTCTGGAAAATAGGATATATAAAGAAAGCTAAAGAAAGATTTGGCTTATAAAAGAATCCTAAGGAATGAGTTACTGAAATTCTGTTTGAACCAAAGCAGAACATATAAAAATATACTTGAATAGTACCAAGAGAAAAGGTTAAATATAAAGATGAACTGTATTATTACATACTTGAATCATTTCTGAAGTTGGCATTTTTATAGCATCTTGAGGGTAAGAGTAAACCTATAAGAATGTTGAATTATATTTAATGCTACTTGGATAAAAAGAAAATACATTATTTATTTTTATCTATATACAAAATTCTATGGTTTTAGTAAATGTTCCTCTAAATGTACACTATAAAAAGTAGCTAAATGAAAAATACATGCAGCAAAGGCAGAATAAAAATATATCAAAAGACTCCACAAGGATAGACATGGGCGTTTGTATGCTTAAGGATAGGATGCTATTCTTGGAGGAATTACTATAGTTCAGTGCCAGGACCTCAGCATTTTAGGCCCTAAAACTTTATTTTACATGCAGCTTTATACAAACCTTATATATAGAAGAAGTAATTATTTTTTCGACAGACTAAAATTAATCAAAGTAGGAAGAATGATGCATAAAATCCTTTTACCAATATATTAATTGACAACAGGGCATGTACTTACACATACACAGAAATTTTCATGTTGGCCTAATGACATATTCTTTCTCCATAGTTAGGGCTAGGTGCAGAGCAATACTATATTGTTTGTCTGATAAATATAAAATTTTAATAAAGTGAATTAGTGCATTATGCAGATAGGCCAGTTTATGCTATAGTAACACATTAAGCCCTAAAATCTCAGTGGCTTAATATAACAAAGGTTAATTTTTCTCTTGGAGAGGTGGAGGGGCATATATAAGTCTTAAATATTCAGCCTGAGCATGACACATGCCACTTTTGTTCAAAACAATGGCCAAAACTAGTAATTTGGCATTACCTAATGGGACGAGCACTGAGAAATGTGGAAATGCATTCAAATATTTAGTGAGTTGTAAGATAGGCTTGTGTAACAATTCCTAAGTTTGTGTAGAATTTGGCAATGACCCAAACAGCTTAAAGAGAAGGCCTAATTTTTCTTTAAAAAAAGCTGTAGACTTTGTTTACATTTTATTTTGAAATTTCACTTTTTCTGTGATTCAATGTCTGACCACCCCATTTTCAACTGGCACGTTCCTTTTAATATATTTACACTTAAAAGCAATTCACACTAATGTCATTTGACTTTGTAGCCACTCTGTATCATTAAGTTGACTTATGATCTCTGATTTTATTTATCATATGTTGATTTTATATTTGAACTGGAATAAGGAGTGAGGATACAGACAGGTAATTAATGAATTCTAAATTCATTAATTGTTTAAATTATACTTTCAATTAATCAGTTACTATTTTGTTATTAAGGAAGAGTACAACATTTAGCATGCAATATTCACGCATTACATTGTCTTTAATAACTCAATCATTTCAATTGATTAATTCATTGTTTAAAAAAACTGTTAAATCTGTAAGGAAATTGGTCAACCTAATTCATTCTTTCAGTGTTTTCAAGATACAGCTTATAAGGACATAGTTTTCCAAGTAACATTTATATTTTATTAAAGACATACTCACAAATTTTCACAAAATATTTTCTGTAATAGAAAAATAATTAGAATTAATCCAAATGTCCATCTGGAGAGAAGTCTTTAAATCATGCATGCCTGATTTATCCATAAAAGTCAGTGTGGTAGGGCATTTAAAAAGGATGTGTTATATCTGTAGGAGCTGTTCAAGATATTAATAAATTTATTTAAAGCAGGAAATTTGACTATATATATAATATAATTTGTTTTTATGTAGGGGATCAAATAAATTCATACATAACATTTGTTAAAATAATCACCAAATTCTGTTTGTATCCAGTAGAGGAAATTTATTAACATATACCATAATATTTATACTTTATATATAAAGACTATATATTTATAATCAGAAAAGTCATTAAGCTTTATTTAAAGAGGCAACAGATATATTTGACTAGTGAGGAATTAGGTATTATTTCTGAGATGAAAATTTGAGGAAAGTCTTATAATTCAAAGTCAAATAACTGCATGAAACTTGACCAAATAAAACTTTTTTGTTCCAGGATTGTACTCCATATTCTATGTATTAGTTATCTATTACTGCATAAGAAATTACCTCAAAATTTAGTAGCTTAAGCAGCATTTACTATCTCATAATTACTGTGAGTCAAGAATTTGGAGCATCTTAGCTGGATGGTTCTGGACAAGGTCTCTAATGAGTTTATAGATAAGCTATGAGAAGGGACTGCAATCTCATCTGAAAATTCAACTGGAAGCAGATTTGCTTCCAAGCTCACTCATGTGACTGTTGGCAGGCTTAAGTTTCTCAGTGCTTGTTGGCTGAAGCAGTTTCTTGTCACATGAGGCTCTCTGCAGGCTTTCATAGTGTACACTTGTAATGGCAGCCGGCTTTCCCCAGAGGAAGTTACCCTAGAGAAAGAATATACATAGACAGAAGCTGGAGTTTTTTTATAACTTAATCTTGGAAGCGATATACCATCATTTCTGATGCACGCTATTGGTAAAAATTTACCATAAATTGTATTCAAATATTGTTACAGAATATATTACACTATTATAGTCAGAGAGGGCACTATACAAGGGTGTGAATGACAGGAGACAGAGACCATTGGGTGCTATCCTAGAGCCTGCTAGCACATCTCCCTCATCCAGCTTTCTTTCATTCATGATACTATTTTCTCATAGTCTAAATAAATACTAGTTCATTTGTTTACTGCCCCCTCTACTAAAATATGAGTGACATGAGGGTAGACTTTGTCTCTTTTTTGTCACAATATTTTAAATAATATATGGCTTAGAGTAACTGCTCAATAAATACCTTTGAATGATTGAATTCATGAAGGATAAGTACATCTTCATGGTACATTTTTGAGGAGATGGTTGGTAGCAGGAATTTAAAATTTTTACTTAGTTGAGTTCATGTTTTCATCATTTTTATCCAATTGCTTATTATTTCACTCAAAAACTTATATATTAATACATCTATGGCTTGTGTAAATCAGTCCAGAAGCTTTTGTCTGTTCTTTTTAGGGAATAGAAGAAAAAAGATGGAGAAATTTCCACAATTCATGTTTACAAATAGAAAAATAAGATAGTATATGTTATACTGAAAAGATGTCAATAAATACACACATATATAATTTTGTTATATATTAAAATATTTTCAAAAATATATTTTAGCTCTAGTTCAAAGCTATTTTTGAAAGGGCAGGAAAAAAATTTCATATTTATTGGATCATGCATTGTCAGCAAAAGAGCAATTATTCTTCTTAATATCATTAAGCACATTTTAATGCTGAGGAGAAATATTGGTGAAAATTATAGTTTAAATTACAGTAAAAACTCTGAAAATCAGCACTATTAAAACTGCTTAAAATTCAAAATCCGAGTAAGTGACTAAACAACTAGTTTAGGGGAAGAATAGTATAATGGACTAAATAAAGAAGACAGAGTGCTAAGAATTTAATTCTTCAAAGAATATATACTGAAGTTATTTCAAACATTTCTAAAGAACTGAAAATAGATTGGCATTTGTTGGGAGAAATCTTGTTGTTTCCAGTCTGATAAAGTGTGGATATGCTCCAATTGGATAGACTCACCTTTGTCTACTTTATTTGTTCAGTGTCTATGTTGTTCTGCTTTTAAATATTTTAAATATCATTCCTGCTATTATCCATTAGTTTATATTAAATTTAGGGATGTTAATTTGACTATTTTTTGCTTTTCTTTTACACATGTGATTAAACCTTTTCTTATCTATTTGATCAGTCTTTATCATTAAGGACTCAAGCAACATCACTATTTCTTTTACTTAAATTTTAGTTTTCTTAGTTCCTTAACTAAGGCCCTCCTTATTTTCAAATAACACATAACCTCATATGAGACTTATAGTCAACTCTCAATAAATATTTGCTAAATGCAGAAATAATCCAGCCTCCCTGCCCTCATTGCCTCCTTTACTTTCGCTCCTACCTCCCATGTCTATGGACAGTGTTAGGATGGTTTTCCTAGTACTGATTCTATTTTTATACAACAATGTGGTATGAATGAAAGCTTAGCATTCAATCTTCCTTGTTTTAAAACTTTTTCCTTAATCGAATCCACTAATTAAAACCAGATTATAATTTCCCCTAGTAAAACACTGTTAAATGGGTCCCATTTGTAATTTCAAAGAAATATAGAGTTTATAACCTTGAGGTCAAAGATATTTATATTTAACCCCTATCCACCTTTCATTTACTTACACTTTTAGATAAATTCTCAGACAAAGGAGGCCCCCTCTCTATAAATTAAATTCATTCACCATATTCTTATTTCTGTGTTTTTTCTTACCATAACTTACTTTCATGCATTAATTTATTCATCTAGCCAACAAATTATTATTAATATTTAATAAATGACACTGTGCTCTATGTTGCAGATACAGATTTGTTGACTGACCAACACTTAAGTGCACATATAGTAGTAACATTCATCGAGTGACAAGCAGGTGGGAGAAGGGAGGCGGGGATGGGTATATTCACACCTAATGAGTGTGGTGCCCACCATCTGGGGGATGGACACACTTGAAGCTCTGACTTGGGTGGGGCAAAGGCAATATATATAACTTTAACATTTGTACTCCTTAATATTCTGAAATAAAAAATTAACTTCCATTAAAATATCTTCATAATTGGGCTATATTTAAAAAGTTGTTATTGAAAATCTCTGTCTTTCCTGGACACCACTAAGGGCGCTCTTAACGTGCACAGGGCATTTTGCTACCACTTGGTGCTGTGGTGAGCAAACTCATCAGTAGGCCGATGTGAACTACAATCAAATCAATGCCACAGTTATCTACTCTAAACTGTGTGGTGTCCTAATTACAACAGAAGATAAAAGAGTTGGAAAGATAAGAAATGATGAAAGGGGAAAGAAAACAAGAGAAACTCTAGAAAAAAATTAAGAAGAAACAGGACTTCCATATGACAATTTCTTCTCTCTCTGTTTTTTTTTTTTTGCTTTTAATTTTCCTATTACAAATTAAACATTGTAATACAGATCATAAAGTTCATTTTGTCTTTATTGAAATGTATGATACTGTCAGTGTGTTTATTTTTCTTCTTTTTATGACACATTTAAGGATCAATTCCATACCCTTTACCTCCTATACTGAAAGTTAGTTTACTTAATCTATCCATCGATTTTATTTGTCAGTTAAATATTATTAATCCCATGTTTCAGATGAGGAAAACAAGTCTCACATACGATTATGTAACTGTATCAGGACACATAACTAGTAAATTAAGATTGGAGCTTAAATGAATTTAATACCAGAACCCATCTTCTTTCCACCATACAAACCCTTCCTCCTTCAAGTCATGGGATTTATACATGAATATTTTTTAAAGCTCATGGTGTAGTTGCTAGGGGGTTTTACTACCACCGCCACCCATCTATTTTAGACAGCATAATTCAGTGTAACTTTTTGTTAACATTTTATTATACTTTTCATTCTGTTAATTTATAAACAGTTTCAACTTGTAACAAAATATAGTATAAGAGGCCCCTTGATGTTTCAAATGTATTTCTTATATAAGTGAATAAAATATAAAAATAAAAAAGATTGCCTTTGTAAAAAATTGATTAGGCATACATTTTGTGTCAGATCCATGGTAAGAGTTTGAGAGGTAGTATACGAAGACATTAAGATCACAGACACTAGGATGCTAGCCTTGTTCCCTGAGTCATGGTCCCTGCTATTCCATTTAACAGCTATGTGACACTCAAAGTTACAACTTCAAAGTCTGAGTTTCCTAGTCTGTAAAGCCAACATAATGATATTACCTACATTTTAACATCTTTTTGTGAATTACGTTACTTAATTTAGTTAAAGTGCTTAGAATAATAGCCTGAAACATGGGAAATGCACACTAAGTATTCATATGAGATTGAGACAGAGAAATAAAACAAATCACCAAAGGCACAAAGCCAAATAAGTGGCAAAGCTGGAATTTGAACAAAAGGAGTCTGTCTCTAGCATGTGAAGCTGAATTATTGTTCAACATCACTTTTAGTAAGCCAATCATCATTTCAGAGCCTCTCTTCCTTTGTTAAAAGTGTTTCTGGATAAACATAAACAGCTATTATTATTTTATTTTCTTTCACTTAAGAAGTTTACTCTTTTTCAGAATGGCCGGAATGAATCTAAGTTAAAGCTACAGACATTTTGAGGTCCCTGGAAATAGTTCCTGTGCTTCAGTAGGAGTTCTTTGAACCATTTTCCTAGCCATTCATACAAATAACTAAATGATGAAGACACATTTTGAATAATTCTTTACTGAAAGTAGATTCTAGAAGTGCTTCAGAGTAGCAACAAGTTATGAACAAACATCCAGGCTGATTTTTAATGCCTCTAGCCATGCTTATTAACATTGTAATCAATCCATGGCTGCTAGGATTTGAGAAAAGCAATGGAGGAAGTAAAACCCTTATAATTATTTAAGACTATTTCTTCTGTCTAATAAACAGAAAAATATGTGTATATTTGTGTATGAAAACAAAATTTAAAAAATTTTGTTTTTTTCTTCCTACATTTGTTAGTCTCCAGATCACTATTAGGAAGTTAATCTTCATTACTCTCTTTTCAATATCTCATCAATAGGGGACTGCTGAACATTTGGAAAGTAGAGTCACACAGGCACCTAAATAAAGATTTTAAAGTTTATTGGCTTTAGACAACACTGCCAAATATATCATAGGCCCAGCTTTGTTACTCCAAAATTAGACTTCAGTATGGTCTCAGAGATGTGGAGTTTTAGGAAAAAGAAATTATTGCAGCTATAAAAAAAATGTTTCTTTCAGTTCATAGGAAACAATATAAACATGACTGTGTCTCCACTATTTTCCTTGAAGAAGGGATTTGGAAAGGTGACATGAAAGAGTCTCATCTCTTTCCCTTGTCTTCCCTATCTTTAACATAGAGGACAATGAACATGGTAGAATAGGTGTGTAGCCCAACATAGGACAATGTTCTCACATGGATACCTTGCTAAGAGGAAGTTTAAAGTTAGATAATCTCCATTTGGGATAAAATGTTTAAAATGAATCCCTATTTTATGATCCAAGGAATAATTCAAGAAATAGACTTTTAAGACTGCCTCAGTATATTTGTAATAATGTTGCAATGGTTATAATCATGTTTTAATTAAATGTTTCCTGATAGAAATCAAATTAATTAAGCCAACTGAAAATAGTTAACTGAGAGTCCATCAACTTACATAACTAATTCAGCTAAATATGATGTGAAAAAATACGAATCTTCACATTATATATTGAAGAAGACACAATTTTTTGAACTTTTTCCACAAATGTTTAAAGAAAAGATCAACCCATGGAAACATCTGCATTAGTTTGGTGTGCACAGATCTCCTTGTTAGTCTCAGAATCCTTTTTTGTAATATAACAGTAATAATCACAGTGCTAGGACTTCCATGTTAGGACTATGTTTTGCAAAACAAATATTTTAAAATGAAAGTAAATTTCAAATTCTGACACTACAAATGGCTTTGTGTTAAAATATCCTTCTATAGCTTTTTCCTATTTATATTTTATTTATTATTTGAGACTCAGAAACAGGGACCACACTTTCACGTAGATATTTTCAAATTAATGAAATTTAATATTTGGAATAGGTACCTTGAAGTTTAGTTCTTGACCTTTTGTCAAGGCCTATCTACCCACACATCTACTTTTCAGGAGCAGATTAAATATACAATTCTAAATGAGTTTAGATCTAATTTGTTTTAATCAAATCCAAGTGAAGAAAAGTAATTTCTAAACACAAAAACTCTGGTACAAGGTTAAGTAAGTAATTTATTATAGTCCTGCTATCCAGTCACTAATATTTACTGTGAATTTATTTATTTGATTTATGTATATATTATAATGGGATAATTTTATGCTTTATTCCTAGCCTCCTAATAAATGGAAAGTATAACTAGTTACATAAAGCAAATTTTCTATAGCATAGAAATCAGAAGTGATAACTGAGAAGACTAGTCATCTGCAGGATTATAATGCAGACAGGACAAGGACCCCACATACTGGACAACATGACATACTGTGGCTTA
This sequence comes from Avahi laniger, assembly GCA_963575035.1. Classification (NCBI taxonomy): domain Eukaryota; kingdom Metazoa; phylum Chordata; class Mammalia; order Primates; family Indriidae; genus Avahi; species Avahi laniger. The sequence continues at coordinate 62,889 of CAUYSK010008329.1, forward strand.
GACTCAGACAGATCTACATTTGAATCCCTGTTCCTAAACTTACTTTGTTGAATTACTTTATCTATTTGAGACTCAGCTTTTCTATCATTAAATGTATAAATTCTCTAAAACACAGAGCCCGCTATCTGTAATCAGAATGACCTCATAAACAGCAGTTGTGACTATTATGATTTACACATCTTTGGATCTTCTGTGATGGCCAGTGTCATTCTCTGATTTCACTAAATATCTGATTCTTGATATATGTCCAGTATTTCCTTTGGGCTGAGAACACAAAGAGAAAAGGCTACGAGTGTGGTTCTTGAGGACTACCTGGTGAGCAAATGTTGTGCATTATAAATTGTTTTATAATGTGATTTAATTTTATTAAAAACAAATTTATAATTTCAATTTTATTAAATGACATTTATGCTAATATTTTGAATTAGCCATTGACATTATTAACAACTAGGAAAAAGTCAAAAGAATTCATAATATTCATTACTCCTTTCATTACATGTATGCATGCAAAACAGAATCTCCATTGTAGTTCTTGGTCAGAGCAAGTCTCATAAAAGCTAAGACCATCTCTTCCTTAGAGAGGTGCTTCTGTTATGCTTAACCAAGTTCAGATAGCTTTTTCTAGTGTATATTGTGGAGCTCTATGTTCACATTTTTGTCTTTGCTATGTGTCAGTATTCTCTATAATAAATAATTATTTTTCTATCCTCTCACTGGTAAGTATAATCCAAAATTAGATTTGATATCAAGAAGGAACCTACAGTATTTTCTTTTTTTGTTTGTTTGAGATTTAATATCTTGTCTTTTTAATTTATACTCTTTGAGTTGACTGAAAAAATATACCAGGAATGTTAAATCTGCATGATCATATTAGGTTGGTGCAAAAGTAATTGCGGTTTCAGCATTGTTGAAATTTGTTGTTTGATATTGGAATATATTCTTAAATAATTGTGGTTATGTTATACATCATTTTAATGTACATTTACTCCTCTATGTTTTTTTGCTAATGACTTATTACTTGCTTTTATTTTATATTTATTTTAGGCTATGGAAATGATGTTAGACAAAAAGCAAATTCCAATGATTTTCTCATTCAAGTTCAAAATCAGTTGCAAAGCAGCAGAGACAACTCGCAACATCAACAAAGCATTTGGCCCAGGAACTGAACTGCTAATGAATGTATAGTGGAGCGGTGGTTCAAGAAGTTTTGCAAAGGAGATGAAAGCCTTGAAGATGAGGAGCACTGTTGCCAGCCATCAGAAGTTGACAATGATCAATTGAGAGCAATCATCGAAGCTGATTCTCTTACAACTACGTGAGAAGTTGCCAAAGAACTCAATATCGACCATTCTACCATCATTCAGCATTTGAAGCAAATTGGAAATGTGAAAAAGCTCCATAAGTGGAAGCCTCATGAGCTGACTGAAAATCAAAATAATCATTGTTTTGAGGTGTAATCTTCTCTTATTATATAGAACAAGGAAACATTTCTCAATCGAATTATGATGTGCCATTAAAAGTGGATTTTATACGACAGCTAGCAATGACCAGCTCAGTGGTTGGACTGCAAAGAAGCTCCAAAGTTCTTCCCAAAGCCAAACTTGCACTCAAAAAAAATTATGGTCACTATTTGGTGGTGTGCTGTCTGTCTGATCCACCACAGCTTTCTGAATCCCAGCGAAACCATTCCATCTGAGAAGTATGCTCAGCAAATCAATAAGATGCATGGAAAACTGTAACACCTGCAGCCAGCATTGATCAACAGAAAGGGCCCAATTCTTCTCCACGACAATGCCCGACCGCATGTCACACTACCAATGCTTCAAAAGTTGAATAAATTGGACTACGAAGTTTGCATCATCCACTATATTCATGTGATCTCTTGGCAGAGACCAAAATCTAGGTGTAGGTGTGCTTTTGGCTATCGGGGAGTTATTGCTTTCTGGTCTCCACCATGGCTCAAGGAGTAAAACAAAACAATAGGAATTTACCTAACAATATGAATGGAAATCTGCCTCAAATATCAATCCTCTCAATAAATGTAAATGGCTTGAATTGTCCTCTGAACAGACATAGACTGGCAGAGTAGATAAAGATCCACAAGCCTACACTTTCTGCTGTCTACAGGAAACACATCTAGCCCACAAAGATGCTTTCAGATTTAAGGTCAAGGGATGGAAAACAATCCTCCAGGCAAATGGAAGTCAAAAGAAAGCAGGGGTAGCTAGTTCAGACAACATAAGCTTTAAAATAGCAAAAGTAAAAAAGGACAAAGATGGCCACTATATAATGGTGAAAGGGAAAATCCAACAAGAAGACTTAACAAGTCTTAATATTTATGCACCCAACTCAGAAGCACCCAGATACATAAAAAACTTTTAATATTTCTTGCAAACAGGTCTACTGGCAATAAATCTTTTCATTGTTTTTTCTTCTGAGAAATTATTTATTTTTTCTTCACTTTTGAAAGATAATTTTGCCAGATACATAACTTTAGGTTACTGTGGTTTTTTTCCTCTCAACACTTTTAATATTTCAGTCTATTCTTTTCTTGCTTCATGGGTTTTGAGGAGAAGTTGAGTGCAATTCTTATTTTTGATCTTCTATAGGTAAGAATTTTTTTTCCTTTGGCTTCTTTAAGGATTTTTTCTTTATCTTTGATCTTCTATGGCTTGAAAATGATATGCTTAGGTGTAGTTTTTCTGGCATTTGTTCCTGCTTGGTGTTCTACAAACTTCCTTTATCTGTGGTTTTGTACCTGACATTATTTTGGGAAAATTTTCGGTCATTATTGTTTTAAATGTTTCTTATGTTCCTTTCTTGCCTCTACTTTTAATATGTCCATTATGTGTATGCTATACCTTCTATAGTTATTCAAAGTAACATGTAGAAAATATAGAACTGAAAATCAGTTGAGGGGTAACTCTTTGATATGTAAATTTAAGGACATCCACTTAAATGGACACTGGAGTATTCACCCAAATCCCTTTCATTTTAAGGGTGAAATATTCATTCCTCCAACTTCTGAGGAACACCCTACAAACCTACAAAATAATTGACCAGTTCTGTTTAAAAGCATGAAATGCAAAGAAAGACTCAGAAACTTACAAAGGTTAGAGGTGACTAAGGAAACATGACAGCTAACGACAATGTGGGATCCTGCATAAGACTATAGAACAGAAAAATGACATTGGTGGAAAGACTGGTGAACTCTGCAAAAGGTCTCTAGTTTACTTAGTGTGATTATACCAATATGAACTTCTCTGGCTAATAATTTTATTACAGTTATTTGAGATGTTAACACTGGGGGTGGTGTCTGAGTGAGGGTTGTATGGCGTCTGCAAAATCTTTGATGTTCCTCTGTAAGTTTAAAATTATTTCAACATGAAAAATTTTTTAAAAATAGTAGTAAAAATTTCTACAATTCTGAAAAGTATAAAATAATAGCATTTAATAAAATAAATCGAGAATTTTCAAAAGCTTCTTAGAAACTATGACCTTCAGGGAACTGAGAATGAACAAATTAAATTATCTGTAGCAGAAGCCTCCTCACTAATATTAATCTTCAGTTTCTATAGAGGACTACAGAGAATGAAGAATAATCTAAAAACTAGTGGAATTCCATACTAGGCATGAACCTGGCCTGCAACAATATATTCTTCATAAACACCATCCTGTCCTTTAACCTTCCCAAAATCATATCTCATTATTCCCTGTTTGCCCTTCCACAATTTTTTCTTGCTTTTATTGCTACTTTATGCACACTTTTTCATCTAACAGTATATGCTTCACTTCCCACTTCAAATACATAAGCATTGATTTCATTTTGGCTTCTTACTACACTACTTTTCCTTTGCCGCAGGTCACCACACAATAAGGGGAACTTGAACTAACAACAGAGCATATAAGTTCACGCCACTATACATCAAAGCAATTAAGTTATGCTATAGTGATTTGGAAATTTGGAAAATTGAGATAAACTTTAAATATGAAGTAGGATTTACATAGAAGATAGTTCCACATAAGAGACTAAGACTAAGAAAAAAACAAAAGCAAGCATAAAAACAAGAAGACAAAAATTTGTAGATGAGATTTGATAATAGCCTCAGAGAATGGTACAATTTTTTCATTTCACAAAGAAGTATTGAGAGAACTAGCAACTTTTCCCAAGGCCACATGGAAACTGGACTCTAGATCCTCTTACTGCCAAATTAGTGTTTCTCCCATCATCTCCCACTAGCTCAGATTTTGGGGTTTTTAAAAATTTTTTATTTTTAATTATTATGGGTACACATATTTATAGGGTTACATGTGATGTTTTGATATAGGCATACAATGTGTATTAACCCAACTAGTTCAGTTTGATGGAGAAAATGATCATAGTATGAGACATCAAGAAGAAAATTAATAACAGCTGTAATAAAAAGGTAGATTATGAAAGAATTTGAATGTCAGGCTAGGGAATTAAAACTTTATATTGAATATTTATTTTTATACTAGTCCATTCATTTTGTAATCATAGTTCTCAATATTTAAGAGTCTCAAATACACTTTTCTCTGGGTCCCATATTTCTTATCTGTTAAATGGCAATAGTAACGCCCAGATTCCATTTATTGTATATACAGTAAATTTATATAAATTGCCTAAGGGTCAATAAATGGAAGCCATTATTATTACTATTTTATGATTTCTGGAATAATTTAATATATCAATACAGAGGTAAATTTTAGTTGTTTTCTTCCATTCTCTATTTTCTCCATATATTCTATATTTTACTATTTACTATATTTTGTTGGTTTAAGAAAACATAGGGATAGAAAGTGAACTTTATGAGATTTGGTAGATTGCTTTATTCCCAATCCATTATATAGTAAAGATACAATAAATTTGGGGCAAATAATTAAAAAGTAATGAAAAGCTCTGGGAAAATATACCAATGAAAGTCATATTTAAGCCTTTCACCTGAATACTCTATCATAAAATAAGATGATACACTGATGAAATTTAGAACAGACAAATGAAAAGTTTTCAGGGAAGACTCTCACACATTTGTTGGATACACGGATAAGTATGTAATCAAAAACTCTTAAAGGTAAGATAACAATGTAAGAAAGTGATAGGCAAACACTGCATTGTTATTAATAAAATAGCACATCCTTACTTAGTTATGGCTTTTTAAAAAGCCATTCAGTGAATTTATGCTTGGTACCTCTTTGGCAATCTTGTCACAACTGTTCAATTCAGTATCTTAACCAGAGCATACTGAATTTCTACCAGTTGTCGAAAGCTGAGTTAATTGGTTTTGCTATGGTTTGAATGTGTTCTCCAAAATTCATGTGTTGGAAACTTAATCCTCAATACAATGGTACTGGGAGGTATTTTGGCCATGAAGGTTCCATTCTCAGGAATGGATTAACAGTGATATAAAAAGGGTTTGCTGGAATAGGTTAGCTCTCTTCTGTTCTTCTGCCATGTGAGGACACAGCGAGAAGGCCCTCACGTGCTGGCACCTTAATATTGGACTTTCCAGCCTCCAGAACTGTGAGAAATAAATTTCTGTTATTTATAAATTACCTAGCCTGTGATATTTTGTTACAGCAACACAAATAGAATAAGACAGGTCTCTACTCAGAAAATTCAACCTGATATAAGTTGTGAGCGTAAATAGGATGCATATCCCATATTTAAATTAATATCTCTGAATAGTCAGTTTTGTCATACATGAGTCCAAAGAAGGTATTAAAATTTGTTTGCAAGGAGATTTTGAGCTATATGCTGTTATCATTTAGATTAAATTTGAAGTTAAGGCAATTTTTTAAATGGAATTAGATATCAACCAGGAAAAAGAATGAATAATAAAAATGAACTAAAATATCTTTATGAGTAAATTTAAAATGGATTGCTGCTGTGATCAAGAAAAAATACATAATCATTAATTGTGTAATATCATTCTTTGATCACTAGCACACTGAAATATATTCAAAATATAAACAAGGAAATCCACTGTAAAGCTGTTGATTTAAAAGTAGACTAACAAATCTTTCAATTTGCCAGCATTGGATGTCAAAATTTATGTTCATTAACCTACAGGTGACTAAGAATAAACTCACTTTCAAGTACATTATTTTTCAATGACAGAAAAATCAACCTTTACCAATAGTAATGAATCTTTACTTTCTCATTTATAAATGCACTGACAGGAAAAAAATTATTTCATCACCAAATAATTACTAAATTAACAAACAATAATTCTAGAAAATTTCAGATAAAACCAAAATAAACACATTTGACAGATTAAGCAAAAAGACAACAATGTCTGTACATTAACATTAATTTCATTTAAAGAAAATGAAATTTTTCCTGGGAGAAAATCAGCAGAGTCTTAAGAAACAAATAATTGATTACTTTAATTTTTCCTTTGTGATTCATTAAATGGGAAGTTTTCTAGATTGAAACTTATTTATATATTACTAACTCCTTAAACTTTCCAGCAATCAATAAATATTTGTTAATACACTTTAGAAATTACTTCTCGGCAAGGTCTTACATTCAAGCATTTCATTAGAATGAGCTTGTAAGAATAGCTAACTGCAGGGCTATATCTGAGTCAATAATACTACCACAGGATTCAAATTTATTAAAAAAGAACAAAGAGCCTATTATGCATGCAGAATAATACTCTCAACTTTGACTTCCTGCTAGCACCTTCTTCTGTTTGATCCTGTCTTTACAAGCCTGTAATCATCAAGTTTCAGGCAGCCAGTTCTTTAATGTGAAAATTGAAATAGCCTGAAAAGATTATTTCCAAAAGCAGGTAACACAGGATTGTGCCCTGCAGTGCTGTATGATACACCTGAGAGAGAGTCGTATTGCCACTTAAATTGTGGACATATGGAATGGGATCAAAACAGGCCAGCAGGCATTGTGGGACAGCTGCCAAGGAAGTCTTACAGAAAAGTGTTTCATTTGTCACCTTCACTGCATGGAGATAAAAGCTTAACAAGGAGCAAGTGATTCGTTCGGTGGATGATTACAGAAAGGAAGATGAGCTTCTGGAGGGAAGCTATAAAAAGAGTAGGTAGGAAGTTTTAAGTGATGTATTGCTAATTTGGAGACTTTCATCCCTCCTAAATTTCATTAGAGATGGCACCACTGTGAGAAATGTGTTTGTGCAAGAAGTTGGTTGAATACAGAACACTAGACACTCAATTACCCTCTGTGTTAATGTGAACTGATCAGCTCATGGCCTTCAACAGGGAGGCACCAGCCCTGGTCATATTTAATAGCACTGGAGTGTCAGCACACAGCCATGAAGGCAGTGAAGGGCATTTGCTGCCAGCTACAAAAAAGTATTTGCAGTAGCAATTTTCTTTAAAACAATTGTTTACATATAAATGTCAACGCCTATGCTCAGTAAAATCTCTTTATTTGATTTCTCTTGAACAGACTATTCTACCCATTGTAAACTCTTTTAAATACGAATCTAAGCGTTATTTTTTTCTTATTTGAGAAGAGGTATGAATAGTAAGTCTGAGTATGAAAGACAATTATAAATATTAAATATGCATTTCTAGGTAAAATGGCAGAGTGAAGACAGATCATGAAACTTCCCTTTTCCTAATGCCAAAAATAAAAAAAAACAAGAAAGCAACAAGGATTTCAATAATGAACAAACAATTCATCAACAAACCAGGAATGATGAAAAATCTCAGCTATAATCTGTGATGTGATTTAGCCTGAATTCAGATCCTATCCGCTTCTCCCAGAAGCAGTACAAAAGTATAGAATAATCCCACGTTATCACTTAAGTTCTATTTGGAAAGAAATATACTGAGCGTTGTGTAGTAATAATTATAATACTAGTGACTGTAAGGGTTTCCTTGAAAATAATGATCCTGAGTCCTAACTTTAACCTTCTAGAATGTAAATTAAGAAGACAAATCTATACAGGGTCCTATATAAACCCAGTCTCAAGTTTTATAATGCAGAGATATTTCCAAAGTCAGGGACCTCATCACCCCTAGAAATGTAATCACATACCTCCAGAGTTAAACTAGAAGTCTGTCTCCTGAAATAGTCATTTGTTTCTCAAGGAGATAGGTTTTACGGCACTTTCTTTTGGTTTGTTATATAAACGGTATGAAATTTCATGCTAACTTTGTAATCTCCTGCAGGCTACATGTATGTACATTGATGAGTTTACTCAATAACAAATTAATTTTCCTTCTCTCATATTTGTTATGGAGAGGTCTCTCTTTGTTATTAGGACTTCTATTTCCTCAGCTGATAAAATAAATAATTCTTGCTCAGTTCTTAGAATATCGACACATTCAATTTTTTTATAAACAATGAGTAAATTCTATTATTATTCTAATTCTACAGATGAAGAAACTGAGTTAAGGAAAGGTGAAAATGATTGCCCTAAATCATGCAGCTAAAGAATTAAGTACTAGGGATCAAAAACAGATATCCTGATCTCTATCACCACAGTATCTCAGAAGATTAAAAAAACAACGAACACAAGACTAAACCTGACCGTAGTTCAAGTTCCCTCTCAATTGGGAAGAGAATATGACATCTGAGGAGTCCTGCAGAAGTAAATTACCTAAACAAGAAAGTGGACTTTTTAAAAAAATCTTAAAACAGAGAGTAGATACTCCATCAAAGCATCACATGTACCCTATAAATATATACAACTATTATGTACCCATAATAATTAAAAATAATTATTTTTTTTTTTTTACAAAAAGAATGCCAAAAAACTGCTGAGATTTTTCCACCCACTATCTTTGTGCTCAGGCCACCAAAAAGTAGATAGACACAATATTCCATCCTCAATCCCTAGCTTGGATAAGACAAATAAGGCTAGAAAAAAATAAACAGAGTATATCTGAGACTTCATCATTATTAAATTATACATAATGGATGAACAAATCTTTCCCATGAAGTGTGAGCAAGATAAAAAAATGACATGGAAACCACTCATATCAAAACAATTTGAAAAAGGAATGTATAACATACAAAAGAGTTACCAAGAAGCCAGTCCAAAAGAAACACAGTTGTTAAAATGGTAAAGTAGAATCCTATGTAGATATTTGTTCTAGGCAAGGACTTGTAATAACATAAATGAATTTTATAAAGATCTCATAGATGAGATAAAGTCACAGACAGCAATGAAAATAGAAACTGCTGAGCTAATCAGTGTACTTCTACAAAAATGGTAAATAAATTTAAATTGTAACTCATACTTATTATGGATAAAGTCAAACAGAAAATTTCTGACATAGAAGAAATGTGAAATAATAACAATGGATGAATTTTAAAAAGGCAAAAATGTTGTAAAATAAGAATTATTGTCTCCCTAAATTAGAGAAACAAAAAAATGGATTATAAAAAATACAGAATTGCAGAATCACATTCAGATGATGCCAACAAGTTGAAGATATGGATCAAAGAGTCCACTGCTAATAGTTAACTGCTAATGTAGTTAGCCAATGCTAACTGCTGTAATGTTAACATATATAAAGTCAGATAACTGAGACATGCCTCCATTAAGTTACTGAATTCCAGTGATTAAAAAAGTTTTCATATATTCAGGCAGGAAAATGCAGGTCACCTAGAAGATGAAAAATAAATTGGAGTGAGTGGCCTAAGGTTTGATCTACCAAAATTTAGCAACAAAACACGTTAAAACAATATCTACAAAATTCTGATAAAAAACAAATATAATTCAAGATTTTTTTTCACCCCCTAAACATTGCCCTTGTGTGTAGGTCCACAATTCCTTTTCTATAACTTTTGAGAGATGTGTTTTCTAGTTCAGCGTTTGCTGGATTGTAGGGAGATTATATGATTTCTATACTGTTATTATGTAAGAATGGCAGCAGGCTAAGATCCCATGATGACTTATCACATGCATCAACATTTGTTCAGAAAAACTTATCAATATCCATCCTCAGAGAATATATATAGTCTATAAATAGTCTTTCATCAGGTCATGTCAGAATTTGCTAACAAATAATTATTGGCTTAAAAATTACTCACACATACACACACACATCTTTTTATTATCTAAGCTTTTGAATTTTAGAATTATTGATAAAGGCAACAGATATATCTATATCTGTATCTATATCTACCTATCTATATCTATGTATCTCAACTTGATAATTAAGGGCCTTGTAAACTGTGTTTAAAAAATTATTGATGGCAAAATACAACCAGCAAAAAATGAATTAAACAAAGAATTTCAAAAGGAAAAAAGCAGCTATGGTAAAAGGACTAGAGGAGAAAGTAAAATATATTTTAATATAGAACTATAAATGGGAACTATAGCACAAGAATGTTATAAATTTCATAAGCCTTAACAATATAAAAATTAGAATTATGTGAATATATAAATATGAGATAGGTAAAATTCTGGGAGAAAGAAAAAAAAAAGAAATGAAGAAAGCAAAGAAGGAAGGAAGGAAGAAAAGAAAGAAGGTAAGGAAAGAGAACATGTCAGGATAAAGTAAATGAAATAAAATTGTAAAAATAAATGCAAACACATTAGCAATCAAAACGATGTGAATATACTCATGTAAAAATGTTAAGTTTTACTTCTAAAAGAGAAATATTTTCATATCAATTTGGAAAAATACTCAACTGTGTGCTCTTAGCAAGGCAAAACATC